>PKRV01001635.1:2370049-2517771 GCA_003709505.1 Hyphantria cunea | reverse complement strand
TCACCACGCTGGGCAGGCGGGTTGGTGATCGCAGGGCGTAACTTGTTGCACCGGTGACGCTGCTGCCCATCACCGGCCTATTGTATTTAGTTACGCCTTTTAGGATGGATATACCGCCATCGGTCGGTCGCCAGAGCCTCGTTTGTTATCTAGCAGGGTGCACCGCGTGCAGGTGAGGTTGGCTGGGGGCGAAAGATTGTGGTTCGCCCCCACACACCCCATAATAACAACTGAGGGATATATTTCTTTCACAGTATCAACAAACATTCTGTAGTTATAACGCAAATAACACCACTGAGACGTAATCTACATTATTATTTAACGCCACTAACCAATTCAAATTTTCCCCTTTTTTCCTCAATAAACATTTTTTTTTATTAAACTAGTTACTTCTATAAAACTTCAAACAGAAATTGCTTAAAGCTCTCGGCTACTTTTATTTTTCTAGCGTCTATAAGAAAATTTAAAATTCCACCGAATGAACTAAAAATTCGGAGTAAGGAGCGGCGTAAATTGTAAAATTCCTTTTAATCAGACTTAGAGAGCGACGAAGATGGTTGATTAGAGGATCCGGTTCTGACCAACGTCGGTAATGAGTCTAGTCATTGGTTACAACCGATTTAGATATCGAATGTATTCTATGTTTAAATTCGAATACCATTGGTTATAAGTGTGGTAGCTTTTTTATTTTAAATATTCTTTCCAAGTCTAGTTTTTATTAACAAAAAGAATAGTGTTTGTTATTATTTCTTTGTTACACTATGATCACAATCTTGAAAGACGCAATGAACACAAGTTAAGAAAAATAATTAAAAACAAATAATTTCTTGGATTATTCTATTAGTGAAAGTTCCATCGTTAAAAAATTGATGATAATCTTTAAAGGGAAATAAATCAATACGAATGAATGTCCATTTTATGGACCCAAAAATAAACTTACAATGTTGAATAATATTATGCATATTATATATTTAACGATAACTATTATGACCTTAACCAATTAATGATTCTAGCTATGCATTCCATCATGCATTATCGGCGTACGAGTACCAGCGGCGGGGACGAGAGGACAGCGGCGTTTAAAAGTCTAATTTATACAGTCCGTTATATTCCATTTACATACCGACCCAACTAGAACTCCCGTAGACATTGGTCCTTTGAGCCGGATTAATGTCTACGGACAAAAACAAATATGTAAGTGGATTGTAGCTGTCCAATGTGTTGTGCAGACTGTCGTCGCACCGGAAGAATCGCCTCCTAACGCCGCACCCGTCCACCGCCACTGTTCGGGGCTTATGCGCCGACATGCATTGTAAGTCAACTTAATTTTCTTCAAATATATCTCACAAACAATTTGAAAATTAACAATAATGTAAAACAAGAACATCGTAAGTTCAACTCTTTAACTGAACAGAATGAACACTAAATTTAAATTTACAAAGTAGCATTTTCCATAATGAATGGTAACTAGCAAGGTTATTTAGAAGATGTGAAGCTACATTTTAAAAGCAGGCACGATGCGGTTGCTATCCACTAGCTTTATTAATTAGCAAGTATTATAATATAAACTCTAGTATGTCGTAAAAGCATTAATTCTGTGAAGAAAATGGTGCATTATGCTAACTACTGAGTTAGGTCCTGCCAACCGCTGTAGTGTGTAGAATTTTACATACATTCAGCATAAGCAATTACGTAACTATGTAGAGTAGAGATCTTTCTAGATTATTAAAGCACGTTTTATTGTTATAAGCCTTTGTGTTTGGTCTGTTGGTTTGTAATCTCGACTTCCGATCGAAAGCCCATGGGTTCGATACTTATAGAGCATGATTATTTATACGTATAATTTATCTTCGACAAAGATAACCTGATAAACGAAGTAATACTATACATATTTAATTTTTTTTTACAAACAGCTGCCACACTTGTAATCATCCATCCATCCTGTGGCGCGCGGGACGTTACAAATACACATGAAACGGACACAAACGTCAAACTATATATATATATATATATATATATATATATGTAAATAGGTAGGAGGTAAGTCTTTGACTTATTTTATAATTCATACAAACTTAGTAGTGGAGTCGATTATTTGTAAGCAATAATTTTCTACCATCGTTAGGTATCTATCCGACAACGCCTTCTGGTCATAGTATTTCAAACTCCTAGATAAACTTCGATTAAACCAGCTCTGTTCGGTACGAAACTATTTATAGTTTACGATACGATTCTTTTTTTCTTCACATTTAATAAAGAAACCAAAACTAGTAAAAAGAGAAAAAATATTGTTACACGTCAAGTGGGTTCAAATCCAATATAGGAAAACACTTTGCATGCTTCATACTTTATTTTACTGAGTCTAGGTATTCCTTGTATCCATTTCATATATATCTTTAAAGTCCCCCGCTACACTGGATGTATATAAATGCGGAAGTTGGCTAATAAATTAAAAAAAAAGTTATAAATTAACAATTATTTTTAAATAAATAGCTAAAACCAGTAGTTGTAAAACTAAAGTAACTTACTTATTCATTAATTTGTAATTTTGGCTTTATATGAACTCGGATCCTGCATTCTTTTGAGTACAATTCAATCTAAAAGAGCATCGTATGTTTGGAGCCACAATATCTAAAATAAGTTGAAAGAAATTATAATCCGGATAGGTACATAAAAACTATTCATCTTCCGGGCCATTATGACGAGTTTTTTGACATAATGGCCCGGGCCCAGATTAAAGGATTTAATAACATCAGTTCAGCAGTTTACATATATTGCCAAAAATATTTGACTTCGCTGTGGTCGGGTAAACAAAACAGTTAATAGTTAACATTTATCGGATTCAATAAGCTTGTTCAAGTTGATTAACCAAACAAATTATTGATTCTAGCGCCCAGTTTATATAAATTTTTTGAATGTTTGAAAAATGTAGTATGCATGAAAAGTTGATTTAAAACATTTTATTTGCATGCGACACGATTTATCGTAGTGTATAAAATCTTATATGATCGCCTCTTCAAGCAGAATCTAGTTGATTAGATAGCCCTGTTGGTAGGAATTAGTAGAAATAGCAAATCCTCTATCTAGCGTTCATATACGTTATGTTACATACATATATAACCATTGAATGGGAAGTAATGAAGTTGAATAATAATAATAATAATAAATATTTCCGACATCTAACACACAACGCCATCTAGTCCTAAACTAAGCAAAGTTTGTATTATGGGTACTAGACAACTGATATAATACTTATATACTTTTTTTTGTAAATACATACATATCATACATAGAAAATACCCAAACTCTGAAAGAAATACTTGCAAATCATACAAACATTTGATCCGACTCGGGAATCGAACCCGAGACCTCAGGAACAGCAGTCGCATACGCTACCGCTGGGCCACCGAATGTAAGCGAAAATAACAATTTTTAAGGTTTTAATGAGGTTTTATATACGGTTATTATACTGCCGTTGATACGGCATTGGGTAATCCCAAAAGAAAAAAACAGACAAGAGAATTGACATTCACAATAAATTTACTTTAACTAAACAAGACAGTCGACAAATCTTCTAATAAATTAAGACAAAAGTAATTTTTTACTAATATTTATCGTTTTACTCAAGATAATTTGAAACTTACTGACAATAATACAAATTGCTTCCATATAGTTCGCTCTATTCTATATTGAGACATAAAGCCTGGTTTAATATTGCACTGACCACTGGGACCGATTAATTTGCGGAACAGCAATTTGTACTACCTATCTTGTGCAGTCCAGGACAATTTCTCTAGCTCTACAGTACTTTACTAAGATGGTAGATGGATATTAAATGTACGTACATACTACCATGTCTTTATCCAAAACGAAAGTCAGAAAACGATGTATTTAAAGGTATTTTAATAAAAATAATAAATGTGTCGGACATCTAACACTCAACGCCATCTAGTCCTAAGCTAAACAGAGCTGGTGTTATGCGTACTAGACAACTGATATAAAAATATACATACTTATTTTGTAAATACACAGATAGTAAACGCAGAAAACACCCAAACTCCGAAACATATTTGCATATTTGCAGGTCATAGAACCATTTAGTCCGACCTCGGAATCGAACCCGAGACTTCAAGCATTGTAGTCGCATAAAGTGCGCCACCGAGCAGTGAAAAGTCAAATATCAAAAGCCTAAACTTTGTTGAATCAAACTTTGTTAATGTTAACAAAATTGGATACATTTTATACGTTCAAAAAGGTTCTTGAACTAGTTTAAATAATTGAATTTTGTCTTGATAGGATATTCAGAAATTTAGTCTTTTTAGAATATATTGACTAACTTTAAGTTGAACTTTCATTTCATTTCATCCGTCATTCATTTTTAATTTCATATCCAAAGAATACATGCATGTTTCATGTGCATGAATTACCGGTATCCCATATACATCTATTATATCATTTACATATATAGAATATAATAGAAAAGTAGTATATTTATATAGTAATATATATCATGAATACAGGATTTTGTTAAATTTATTATGGCTCGGTAGGCGGCTGAAGGGCTTAAAATGAGGATAACAGTTTTATGTAATTACTTTTTTTTCCCAATGATAGTTGGTTTTTAAAAGCAAAAATAAATTAAATATGAAATAATTCAGTTGTTTCCAATACTGAATTAGTCCAGTGGATTTCATGAATAACGTATGTTAATATGGGACACAGAATTAGTCAGAATGGCTTTTTATATTAACTTATTTCAATGGAACTAAGTCTAGTGTAGAAACAAAAAGAAACTTCAGTATACCAACTAATATAAAAAAAAATCGGACAACAGCGAGTAGAATTCGCGCAGGGCTCCGTATCATCATCAGCTATACATTTCAAGTGTCTACCTGTTGCCGTTATCAATATCAAACAAAACGAAGAAAAAACACGTTTGTTGCATGGAAGCCCCCTTAAACATTTATTTTATTTCGTTTTTTAGTATTTGTTGTTATAGCGTCAACAGAAATACATCATGTTTGAAAATATTATCTGTCTAATTATCACACTTCGTAAGATAGCATGGTGACAGAAGGACGGACAGACAGACGGGTAGCTAAGTCTTACTAATAGGGTAACGTTTTACGCTTTGGGTAAGGTACCCTTAAAAGATAGACTAGGATATAAGAGACTACCAATCAAATATTTAAGGACTAAGTTACAGAAATGGTAGAAAAAAGGTAAAGGTGAAAAAAGTGTTTTATACAATAACATAATTTCTCCAAAATAATTCAAAATAATACTTAACAGAAATGATGGTAATGTAACCAATCTCAATTTTTTAAACTTTTTAACTTACACCGTGGGAGAGCCACACTTCAATATGAATAGGCCGACTCGACTGACTACTTGCATTGTGTTCACCGAGTGAGGATATCGGAGGTCTATACCACAACGGCCCCCCGTTGGGGAATGGAGCTCCGATATCTTCCCCTTCCCCTCACTAACAACTACAGACTAGCAACGCACTTGTGATACCTCTGGTATTACGGATGTTCTTGGGCGGCGGTAATCAATTATCATCAGGCTACGTCTGTGTCTTTTCGATACTAATGTAAATTTTATGATTTTGTTTTAGTGTTATTCAATTAAATTCATTTTTAGTTTATAATATTAGTTAATAAACATTTGCACGCCAATACAAGGCAGAATATAGTTTGATCAAAACCACCAATGTGACACCAATAGTGATTTAGAACCGAGAGAGATAATCCGAAATGAGTAGTAGAGAAGTCTAATACTTTCTTCGGCTTTACTGCACGAGTTTTTATTATACTTAGATTTATTAAAATATATAACTTGTTGCTTAAAGTCATTGAAATTAAAGCAAACAATGAAATGTATTCCAGCAGCACTGTCAAGTAAAAGTATTTTCTGTTAAATGAAAGTAAAACTTTCAGTATTTCTATTACACATTCCTATACAAAATTGTCAATTTAAAGTGTAACGCATTCCTGTGAAAGACGTATCAATGGTAATTTATTTCATTTAGCAAAGTGAAGAGCGGCCATCTATGAATAATGCAACGAATTCTTTAGCGAACCTTCCCTCGGCCACTTGTTATATTGACTTCTCAGTACCATTGTTTGTTAAGGTTTTATGTAAAGAGTCTATGGTCTGAAAGGACGGGGGTTTGACACTTTACTGTAAGCTGTTTTGTTAATGGATTAGAAATTATTTTAAGTCACCTGAAAATTCATATTAGTAAACAGTTCCAAGTTCCAGTAGCCAAGTTGACATTCTAAAAATGTTAATTACAATAAACAAAGTAACATATATTTGGAAAACTTGCTTATTCAGGTCGTCAAAATAAAATTAGTCATTTAGTTATTATTTGTTTGTGTATAAGCGACTCGGCCGGGCTTTGCACGAATATGTTTGATTTTATCGTATCGTATTCTAAAATATGCAAATTATACACATGTAAACATTCTTCTTGTATCACTGTATCTATTGTTGAAAACTGCACTAAAATCCATTGTGTTCTAGGTAGTCCGAGTGACTCTTTGAATCCAACAAAATATCTGACCGAACAAAAAGTGGAAACGAATTCATCACATGCTTTTATTTGTTCTTACATGTTCCGATTTTAAAGTGAAACTTTTATTACATCGTCTCAAATTTTTTGGTCTATGTATCGCAAGTCGCGTGACGCGCGACTGTCGACCAGTGTCCAGTGGCCAGTTGGACGGTGTGTCAGTGCTCCACCCTGTTCCAGTGTCCACCATTTGTTCGTTTCTGTCAGTGTTTAATGTAAATGTTGTTATTTATTTGCTTTATTAGATTTATTTATTTGCATGTGAAAAAAAGTTTCACTTTTAACGTGGTTTCATAAAACCACGCAATCCTTTTTTTTGTCTGTCTGTCTGTAATCGAGTCTTACAAGTTAAATTTGATACGTTTCCTGATTTCCGATTGAGCTAAAATTAAACGGTATCATG
Organism: Hyphantria cunea; assembly: GCA_003709505.1. NCBI lineage: Eukaryota > Metazoa > Arthropoda > Insecta > Lepidoptera > Erebidae > Hyphantria > Hyphantria cunea. The sequence goes on along the minus strand of PKRV01001635.1, from coordinate 2,510,788 downwards.
TTTAAAAGTACGATAGACACTAATTAATAAAAATAATAATAAGATATTTTATTTCTGAACAACCCACTCAATATTGATATTCGTCTAATGAAATGGCTAAATGAAATGATGGTATTGGAAGATGGCCTTAGGAACTCGGTAGCAACATAACTGTGCATCAAGTTTCATTCTTCTTGATGGGTGGACCGTTTTTCATGTATGTCGTGATATGTTTGGTGGACGTGAATATGCGAATATGCTCATTCTTCGGTAAAATAAGTTCGTTCGTGCGTTTGGTTTGTTATGAATATGGATCATATCTTTGATTGGAAGGATTTCAATAAAGTTACTCAATTAAAGGCTGAAATTAAAAATTTAAAAAATCCCTACGCATGCATTTATTCGAGTAATCATACGCCAAAAATGCCTTACATGATTTTGGAAAAAGGGCTAATGCTCTTACACTGCTGGAACAATGTTAACCAAACATGTCAAAGATCGACGGCAAATAAAAAAATAACCGCATCGAAATCAGTCCAACTAAAAGTGAAAAAAAAGCTTTTATTACATGTTATTAAAAAAATAACTAAAAAGTTAAAAATACCATTAACAAAACTGTCCTGCCATCTTTAACGACAATTTATTAACTTGTTTTGTTGTTATTAATTACATATTTTTATTAAGCCCTAAAACTTAACACCTTGTATTAAATTTTTACGTTTTTATCATCGACCGAAACAACAACAATATATTTATATATATATAAGCACTGTGCTATATCTGCTTTTATCTTTTTATTTAATCTTTTTTTTTGTACTTAGCTAGTAACTTATTGTCAAGGCTTTCTGTAAATTAGTGATTGACTTGCCTTTAGACCCCACATATATAGTTTCATTGCCTTTAGACTCGTTTAGATAATAAACCCATCGAGACTAAAGGTGCATCATCATATGTCACAGGTGAATTTATTGTGGCGACCCACAATGGTCCGTCGGTAAATGGAAACGCTGGAAATAGTTTGTTTTATTTCAAACAAGAGAATCCACACACACGCATGCAACCATTTTTTATTTAAAAGGGCCACTTGCACGACATATTTTATTTACATTTAAAACATACTAAATACGCTTAAAAAGGTCAAACACCATTAACATCTTGCATGATGATAACTTCTTTGCTAAATATATTTAAGAAACTGTCGAAGTTAAACATCGAAATTCAGCTATTTAGCAGCACTAAAGGTGTTTAACGTGTGCGTGTACGCGAGCGCAACACTAGGATAGTGCCGTCTCGGTCACACTCACAGGGCTCACCCCTTTGGACATATTTTATTTAACGAAATATATACCTACTGTCATCATTGTGCAAGAGGGCGCTTAAAGTCAGTCAAACATTCTTCCAGCATTTACGGTACCTTAAGTTTTTACCTAATTGACAGTGATGGATAAAGCTATGTATGTATTTTAGTGCCAATCTCAGTTTACGGGTAACCATTAAAAGTGATATGAAAATTGGGCTCTGCGGAAAGCTAAGTAAGAAAAAAAATAGTAAGAAAGGGATATTGCTCGTGAGATTATATTGCGTTTTGTATTTAATAGCTATAGCTGGTCAGTCTAGCAGATTGTACGATAAATACAAAAATAAATTTTGTATGGAAACTCCACTACCAATATAACACGGTATTAATAATCATAGTATCCAAATATCAATTATTATCAATAATGTTACAACGCCACATTATCTACAACTGCGTTTTTGAACAATATAAAATCTTCCAAGGAGGCCCTAGACAGTGCTTCAATAAAATAAATTGCCCATATATCCTCAGTATGACTTGCGAAGAACAACAAGGAAAAATCATTTTTTTACGTTTACCCCGAGCCCTTTGAAGGATAAAGATTTTCTCATCTAACCTTCACTTATGATTGTATCGAGGGTACAAATTTTATGATCTAAAATATACGTATAAGCTTTTCAACGCTACGAAACCAATGACTTCCAGGGTAATTTTTTTTTATGGTATCCCGAATTTCTGCCTCGTTAGTCCAGTGGTTGGCGTAAGCGACTGTCGATCAATAGGTCTCGTGTTCAATTCCCGAGTCGGACTACTGTTGGATTTTTCTTACGAGAAACTCTCAATAGCAAGGTATATATTAATATAGTTAGATGACGGTATTTCCCGCCCGTACCTCGGAGAGCAGAGTTAAGACGTTGGCCCCGGTTGTCATGAACATCTATAGTTATTGGGAAGTCAATGCCCTTAAATATATTGACGGCTAGTTTAATCTTCAAGTTCAGTTTAGCCTCAGGGTTGCGGAGACCCGATGCCAGTATTTCTATGGAAAAACCAATATTCAGGTAAAACTAGTTGAACTAGTATAATAATANAACCTCGGGAATAATAAAGGCTAGGAAGATGAATGGTATCCCGGATTTAGATAATGCAATATTGGCGTTTTATTGGTATGTTTTGGACTACCACGAAGTAGTGTTCATCTCTCTTTATAGCTTACGTAAATTATTCATACAATTTTTATTTATAAAATAACAGTTACTCCGAATGTAGTGGCAAGTATGACAATGCAGTGGCTTCATAGCAAAATTACCTCACTTGCCGAGTCATAAAACTTTTAATGTTATATTTAATCACATCAAAGTAATAACGACTCATGCTTGCACTACACTGACTTTTAAATTATCGTGTAAATAAAAACATTGACATAAAACTAGTTTAACTCCAATTTGGAAAATTAAATGAACTATAAAATTTAAATTTTATTTTATTATCTGGAAAAATCCAGCACCGGACGATCTTTGTGTCAGCCGATTTATGTATGTTTATGTATATATATGACATTTAATATAGCACATTATATACAAATACACATAGTCGGACACGAACACACCGGCGACTCTGGGCGCGTGCCCTATTATAATACCAGCGATGCAGTCACTCTGGCTACAGCAATACGAGAGACCAAGATGGGCATTTTTTCTTGCACTGCACTGGGTATTTTAATACCTTAACCTTGTTAGAGAACACAATTAATTATCATACCCTATACGTACAATACGTACGTATAATACGTACACCGGACAACAACATGCTTTTAAACATGTTTAAGGAATTATGTTTAAAACCGGTATACGTCAGAATAAACGTTTTGTTTTTCTTTATCTTATTATCCTAAAAGTCACTTTACAACTTTAAGATTTAGCAGACAGTTATAATAACGTAAATAAATAATTGACAACAGTACATAAATTTGCCGATGCACATTTTTCTCTTTATGTATAACATTTATTTCACATTTTATTGCGAAAGCCGCCGGCGAGGGTTGACGTGTGTGCAAGTCAACGTAACGTACATCTTCAAGAGAGAATGCTACACATAGTATGAAATGTGGTGGTGATACTCCCCGTCACAGCTCGGATAAATGCTTATTATGCATAAAGCCTTTAAATATCACCTCTCTATAATTTCATACTAAGCGCCAAAACATCGAAGTTAAAATGTCAAAGAAATCGTTCGCTGGTTGTAACATACGATTTCTCTGTTCTTCTTTTAATGATATAACAACCAGCAGGAACAGCTATTTCTGCTTATGTTAAGTATTTAAAGTCTTCTAATTCAAATCGTAAGTCTTCAAGTCTTCGTTGTGGAAAATTAATGATAAAAATATTAAAAAAAACGTGGATAAGATGAAATGGAGCCCGCGTTTCGAAAAAACAAAAAACCTTCTAGTATTTCTCTGTTATGGTTACGTGAGTGAGAATCTTTTAAAATATGATAATGAAGCTTTGTTATACTTTATCACTCACATAGTAAAACTTTAGTATGTTTTAAATAGTCGTCTATCGAGGCACATAAAGTACGCACTTTCGGTCTCCGTCATAAACTTGCTTGTTATAGTTTATTCAAAATGTCCTCACACGTAATTTAAAACATTATTCTTGTTTTAATGTTGGAGAAACTTTTTAGATTTATTATTCAACATGAAACTTTGCACTATCAAGTTCTAACAATTCACTAAACCAAATTTAGACGCCTTTGTTTTGACTTTAATAACCACGTTACCTGACATTCGAAGCATTAGTTGGTGGCTCATCAAATAATTATAATTTAACGAACCTTTCAATGAGAAAACATCATACGATATCTCGTGAATCCAGTACCATATATTATTAGTTATTCACACCGAAACAACTGAACTCAACCGAACACAAATCAACTTCAGAAGTGAAGTACCTTTGTGAAACTTGTGTTAGTTTCAAGTTATTATTCCATCACCTCGGCATGCGTTTCTGAAAGTTAGCACACACAACATATATCTTAATTAGAATCCAGCAGGATCTAAAGTTACATAATGTATAATGTAAATATTTATCTCACGATTGTGTGCTCAGCGCGTGTATGTAGGGAATGGCGAATGTATTACAGCCATTCATATGCAGATCTCAGCGCTAAGCAGTGGTCGAGACGTAATTTGGAAAACATTGTTGTTCAATTCTGCGATGTATATTTTTGTATATATTAAAGTGCGTCATACGACTTCAAATGTGCCCTGTAATAAAACATAATTTGGAAGGTCTAACGCAGATCAGCTGTTAATGTGGAGACGCAATGATACTCTATCTGAATTACCATAACGACATATAATCTATTTACTTTGGTGTTGCCAATATTTCTGGAAATTTTTATTAAAACTCTGGAAAATAGGCTAGGAGCTTACTCCTAGCCTATTTTCCAGAGTTTTCTATTTTAAAGCCTTAGCTCTATGTATGTATTTATATTTTATTCTAATAAATTGAAAGAATGAAAGACTATGAGCTTCACTAACAATGATATACTGTCATTATTCTAAATAAAACATGTAGTACTACTGCTTTTATCTTGCTGTCAATTTAAAGTAATAATATAGATACGGATCACCTAAAACGTACAAATGTATAATTTTACATTATATTTGATTAATATTCAATGCTTGGACAGCTTGTAATAATTTGAGGTTCAAAATACTTTCTAACAAAAAATTGTCATGGGAGAAGTTAATATGATGAAACGGTTTTGATTCTATGAAATAAAGTACTAACTTTAACAAGAAGATAGAATGTTTAATCCATTAAATTAGACAGATCACTAAGTTTTTTAGGCATACGATCAATCAAGCATTTTAGTATCAGTGATGGTAAATGAATAAAGTCGTTCATGAATATCGCAACTTTAAATTGACAGCAATAATATAAATGAATAGTTATATATATTTTCGGGCATCTAGCACACAACATCGTCTACTGCTATGGGTACTAGACAGCTGATACAAACACACATACTTTTTTTTGTTTAAGTATGTTTTACACATTATTATATGTAGATAATCTTACATTTTTGCACTGAGGTAAAGTCGAACTAAAATGGTACAGTTACGCATCATAGGACCAATCAAGCATATAACTTTCAGTGATGGTAATTGAATAAAGTTATCCATGAATATCGCAACTTCAAATTGAAGGCAATAATATAAATAAATAGTTATAATTATTTTCAGGAATTTAACACACAACACCATCTACTGCTATGGGTATTAAATAGCTGATATAAACACACATACTTTTTTTTGTAAAATCATATTTTACATGTTATTATTTGTCGATAATCTTACATGTTTGCACTGACGTAAAGTCGAACTAAAATGATTCAGTTACGCCAATGCTCACCCCACGGGAACACAGACGTGACTAAATGTAAATAAAAACCGTAATATAATAAAGTCAAATTCATTTCTACTCTGTTTTCAAAGTATAAAAAAACACGTTCCAACCCTTTTTGTACTGTTTAAATTACAATTTATTCGACCATTAATGAAATTTGGTTCCGAAGCTTATATTGTGTTCACAAAATGAACCCGAAGATTAGTGGTGGAATATTCGTTGAACATTTACATAATAACGTTGTATCAGTAACTACAATAACGGAGAATATTACCATAAGATAATAACGGTTAGATGGAACCAAACAAAGTTGAAAATAATTTATTAATAACCATTGTGTTACTTTAAATAGTTTATTGTTAAGTTGTGATAACAAAGTAAAAAAATATTTATTGACATGTTAAATGTTAGTATAGTGAGCGGGGTGGACGTGTGATTTCAATACACTGTTATATTTACTGTGATCGTGCATACTCAGAATCTATACATTAGGATATTAAGAAAATTCTTTGGACATATTTTTAAACAAAATTTTATAGACGTAGAGCATAATAAATACTTTATAACAGGGCATAAAAATAATTCAGGCTCTACGTTACTTGGGATGAAAACGATTGTGATGGAAAAAATAAAGTTCAAGAAGTAATTTTAGATACTTTGAATATGATCAAAGATTGCTGTTACAGGTGAATATGTGTTTTTGTGGCAAGAAAACCAATGGACCATCTATTTATAGCATTAATTTGTGGTGACTTCCACATTCCGCGGCAACATAAACATATGACAACGCCATCTACCGAAGACGCACTGAACTACGGAGTAACTTAGTTCGCGAAAAAGCTACCAATCCTGCAACGCGCAATAGAAGTTCTCGCACCGATTAACATATATACAACTTTCCAAAATCAATCGGCGCAAGGCATGATGAACTCGCCTGGCCGGCGGATGTTCTTTTGTGTTGGAGGGACATGTCACCCGTTCGTCCACAAATTTATAATGGATACAAGAATTCAAGAGTTATAAATGCATTACTGTCCCTTAACCTTTCCGCGAGTATCAGGGGACTTCAGAAGGATTTAGCTACGGTAATCTCTTTCACTCAGTACCAGAATCTGCATAAACGCATTTCTGCATTAACATCTTAACAGAAACACATCTACTGTTGGACATAGGTCTCTCCCAATGCTCTCAGAAACAAATAGTACTGTTCTGCCCTCAGCTAAAATAATAATAAATAATTTTGTAAGTAAGTAAATAATTTTATGAAAATTCCATGATCTTATATAAAAAATGTAAATGTATGAAAAGCTGTGTGATATGTGATCAAAACCTGAAAGTAGAAAATTGCCCTTCGTCTTGCTCGTGCAATTACGCGAATTCCATCTGCGGTGAGAAGCGTCTAAATATTAAGTGGAGTACATACTACATCTTTACCTTGATTCCAGTAGACCTTCATATGTAAAATATTATGCGGTAAATGCAACAAAAAATATAAAACGCTATAACTACTATATATTAAATACCTAGTTCATAATACAAAAAAACTAATAAATATTATCAACCGATATTTAAATAAAAGACCAATTTATTTAAGAGTATATTGTATTCTATATATGGCTATATTAATATTCTTCGAAATAGTTTTTTTTATTATTTAGCATGTCCATTGGGACACAATATCCATTTCATCATGGTGATTACCACGAAACTTTTTCAAATCATTTTTGTAAATTTATGATTAGGTGAAAACACCAAAATCTACTGCCCGCCTGTGTCGATCTATATCTGCCAATTTCTGAAGTGCGTAGAGCCTTTTGAGACAGCAATACTGGCAAAAAACTCATACTCAATCTTTTTAAAAGTCAGATATTCAGGTACAATAGTGTTAGTTTTACACAAAAGGCAAACAATACGCAAGCTGTTGCTACCTGAATTCATTTTATTGAAAAGCTCTAAAACTTTAAAAAGCCAACTTTTTTTAAATCTCTATCAAAAAGACAATTAGATGGATTAAATATATCTTTCACATATTTCAACAGGTTTAAAAATCGTCACACAATCCTTGTCATAGAAATAAATTTTGGTCTGGTATTTTGAAAGCCAATACGGCTTCTACTAGATCAAAATTTAGTTCTAGTACAACATATTTTTAATCATCACCAACAGCCTTCAACAGTCCACTGCTAATGATAACATATATTAAAAAATCGACCAAGTGCGAGTCGGGCTCGAGCATGAACGGTTTCGTACCAATATCTATAAAAACAGCAAAAAAATCACGTTTGTTATATGGTAGCCTTCTTAAGCATTTGTTTCATTCTGTTTTATAGTATTTGTTGTTATAGCGGCAACAGTAATACATAATCACTCAAAATTTAAGAATGAAATCATAAGTGATTATTTACGCTATTTATTTTCTATATATTGAAATTCCTATTTGCTTGCTTCCTGAGTAGTAAAAGTATATTAATAGACATTAATATTGATAAATACTTAATTATTTAAATTATTTATTTAAATATAGATCTACTATAAAATATTTATACAACTATCCAGTATAAAATAAGTGGCTGAAGGGGTATTGCATGAGATTGACGTTCAAGGTTTGATTTTCATATTTCAAATCTTCAACAGTATGGCTTAGGCTTGCATTAACTTATTTAGCTTTAAAATATTAAAATATAAATAGCGAAAGGAAAAACAATAAATAATATTTAAATGGACAACCCTCTTAAAATGTTCAACGAAGACATCGCTCAAGTATTTAATAATACACGTGAGATGGCAAAACTAGACACAGAAAGGCAAAGCAATTAAGTGAGAAGTGTGTTGCTGACCTAATGTTAAGGAACTATACTTACGTTGAGTATTTTCTTTACTTACCTTTATTTATTTATTTATAATTACAATAAGTAATCATTTAAAAAATGTGTTTGGAGCCAGAGTTACTTGTGTCAGGAGACCCCATTCTTCCACAACAAACATTTTTTTTTAATCTTTATTAATTTAGAGACTTTTATTACATGGTAATATGTTAGTCCCATCGTACCTTATCGTATGTTATATTCTATATATAAAATCAAGTCAAATCTTTTGATGCGTAAACATTCCAAATAATTCAAGTGCATCATTTGAGGTTGGGTTTCCTAAAATGTTAATAAACATACCAATATCATAAATATTTAAATCGTATTTACGCACCAACGCTTCCCTTTGTGTTCGATACATGCATGACACACTCCGTCAGTAAGTGTTGGACATCATCTAGAGTCCCACATATCTCACAGTCCGGTGTATCTACTTACTTCATAAGATGTCCAAACTTCCAAGACGGAAAGTGTCCTGAGTGAAGTCTATGCGCCACAACAATAATATTTTTGTTCACTTTGCCATTAATGAACCAGGGTACGCGAGAAGGCTGATGCTGAATTGTCTTAAGCCAAATATTAGATTAGATAGATTACTTTTTTCATCAAAATATTCTTTAAATTTATTTAAATATTTAACAAACATAGTGAAACTTATAATTATTTTATAGATAAGCTAGGTTGTGTGTGTTTGTGTTTGTGAGCGTGTGAGTGCGTGTGTGTACTTGTGTGGGTGTGTAGGTGTGTGCGTGCATGCGTGAGTGTGAGTTAGTTAGAGTATTTAGTTTGCGTTTGATTATGCGTGGCATAAGGGGATGAGCTTACTACTAGTATACATGTTGCAAAAGCATTATGTACCCTGAGGTACGCCTCAATCACTTTAATTATTTTTAAAATATTATAAGTTACATTTATTACGACTTTCGCAATTTTTGTGTTCCTTTTCTAATTCGAGTATTGTTTTAAACACATAATGGTGATGGTTTTAAGGTCCTTTCACGTACTTATTTAGCTTGTTAATCTGGTTTGACCAAAATCAAACAGCCAAATCTTCTTTTCTAAGGGAACGTCTATGCTCAGCAGTGGTCTATGAAAGACTGTTGATGAGATACACGATAATTTATATATGGCTGCGTGTTATGGAGAGGGTTATGCTCGGCGTTTCTCTGAGATGATCCTGCAGGGAACCAAGGTTATCGACATAGCCAAAAGCATTAGCAAGCTGAAGTGGCAATGAGCTGGCCACAATAGCCGCTGAACTGATTACCGTTGGGGTAAACAGATTTTTGAGTGGAGATATACGCTATCGTGACAAGATTACGTATTTTTCTACACCATTGTTGTGGTAGTTTGGCTGCGGGTAGTTGAGTTCTTAATTCATTGCGTTTTGTGTTCAGCTGATGTTGTGTTTGCGTATCTTCGAAAACCTTTCTGGGACCCACGAGAAGATTATAATTTGATATCAAAAACATTTTTCTACGAGAAAGAAGTTCTACGTTTACGCGGTGAGCGTTATAAATCAGACACCTATAAGCTATATCTAAATTATTTATTTCATTAACAGCAATCATCAACTACCCATAATGTCCCACTGCTGGGCTTGGGTCTCCTCTCAGGAGAAGAGTCATACGTCTCCACGTTGGCCAAGTGCGGTTTGGAGACTAGCAAGACAACGTTGAGGCTACGTAATCATAACTCGTTGGATGTTTTTAAGCCCAAAGGCCTCCAACTAAGCTTCACGATTGTTATTCTATGATAACAACCGGGACTGACTGCTTAACGTGACCTCCGAATAACGGAGACGCTCATGGTAATATGCCATCAGCGGTCACCCATCCGGGTACTGACCAGGTACAAGCCGCTTTTTAAAATTGCTGACTAGTAAAATCCAGGGAATAAAAGTATTGTTAGCTAGAATCTTCTTTTTTTAAAGACAACTCTCGCATTAAAAATATACTTCCTGTGTCGCGGGAGACTTTGCTAATACACATGAAATGGACACAAACAACACCTAGACTCAGAACAACAATTTGTAGATCACACAAAGTATGGTGGAGGGATTGAAAACCTACACCTTGCGACCGCGTAAACCATTCGGACAACCATGCAGTTAATCAGTGAATTTATATATCACTAGCAGCCCGCCCCGGCTTCGCACGAGTAGACATAGGTATTTACCCAAAAATTTACATATTATACATTTTAATACGCCCCTAACAAACCTGCCAACCTTTGAACACACGACCAAGTTTGGCTTTTACAAAATAAATACTCTAAATCATTGTTTTGGGGGCTATAATGCCACAACAACAACCCATAATGTCCCACTGCTGGGCTCGGGTCTCCTCTCAGGAGAGGGCTAAGGCCATACGTCCCCACGCTGGCCAAGTGCGGGTTGGGCACTGGCAAGAATACGTTGTGGCTACGTAAATCTTGCAGTTGGATGTTTTTAAGCCGCCCGAAGGCCTCCAACTAAGCTTCACGACTGTTATCGTATGATAACAGCAATATTCGCAGGCAAGAGTGGAGGACATATCGCAAGCCATCGACAACATCAACAGGGACCTGGAATACATAAAATCCTGGTCTATGAGATTCGGGCTGTCAGTTAACCTTACTAAAAGCCAAGCAATTCTAATTGGCAGCAAGAACATGGTGAAGCGATTGGATAATAAGTCTGTCTCGCCGGTCGTCTTCAACAGCTTAGTCATACCTTGGAGCGACGAAGTCAAGGATCTTGGCCTATTCATCGATTCAACTCTTGATTAGCGAGCCCATGTTACTCATTTGAGCCAGAAAGTAACAGGTAACCTGCGAACACTCTACCGTCTTAAGAACTTCTTGCCTCCTAAAACGAAACTCTCACACACACAGTCTCTCATTATTCCTCTAATCGACTACGGTGATGTGTGTTATTTCGACCTGAATGCAGACCTCCTCAATAAACTCGACCGTCTTCTTAATAACTGCATTCGATTCATATACAATCTCCGCAAGTATGATCATGTGTCTATTTTCCGTACTCAACTACAGTGGTTACCCATTCGCCAGCGCCGCAGTCAGCGAGCGCTGACCTATCTTTTCTCGTTCCTTAACTCCCCATCTTTAGCAACTTACCTTGAACCCTATCTTCGTTTCTTATCGTCGAATCACGATAGAAATCTCCACTCCTCTAACAATCTGCTTCTCTTGTGTCCATCTTACAATTCTGATTTTGTGAACGCCTCATTCTTTGTGCAGGCTGTAATGCTGTGGAACACGCTCCCACTCGAAATCAGGATGTCTACAAGCCGTGACTCATTTAAGAAGAATGTAAAAAACCACCTTTTTACCAGATGGCAGGAAAGCCTTAATTAGTAAACAACTTAGTACCCACTCACAATGTACGTATGTAAAGTTTATGTATTAGTGTGTATCATAGTGTATGTATATAAAGTTTATATATTACCGTGTATATATATTTATTTATATTTTTATGTATATACTGTTACTTCACGAATATATTTTTTTTTTCCCACCACAATGCCCACCCCACAAAATTTTTACACCATCCAAAGGTTGGCTGGTAGAGAATGCCTTGGGCATTAAGCCCGCCATTGTACATATGTGCATGAAGTTTTAAAATAAATAAAATAAATAAATAACAACCGGGACGACTGCTTAACGTGACCTCCGAATCACGGAGACGCTCATGGTAACATGCCACCAGGGGACACCCATCCAGGTACTGACCGCGCCATCGTTGCTTACCCTCGATGATTGTTTCTAATCACCGAGTGCAACTGGGCTATGAGCGCCTTTTTAATGCCACAACAATCCATGGATATATATTACGCACAGACACGTGGATTGACACGTAAAACTCATAGCTAAAGTCCATTGTCCTGAGTCTGGGTATTCTTTGTGTCCGTTGTTTGTTTACAAAGTGCATATATAAATAAATCAATAATATTAGTATAGATGAAATAAGATTTTTCTTTCTTTCCTTTGAAATAGAGGAAGCTTTTGTGGTTTTCCAGAAAAGATCTAAAAAGACTCTATAATATATTTGGAAATAAAAATTCAAAGATACCTTAGAAGCAAAAAAATTGTTACTCATCTAGCTGATAATACGCCGAATACGAACAGTCCTAAGACCTTTTATTACAAGATTATATTGTCAGATTTGTATTGTATTTGTCTTTGTAATTATCTCTTTGTTGTTCTGAAAATTACATTCATAAATATTCCTATTTAAGCAATTAAAAGTTATAGTGATAGATTTCAAAAATCATTGAATCGGTACTTTTATTTATACAACCTTTTGCCCAGACTGTGCTCGTGAAAGTAAATTCTGCAAAAAGTTCAGAGGGTAATTTTTTCTCGCTAAAACTCGCACCTGTTATGGCTAACAGGTAATAAGTTAAGTACCTACTAAGCTTTTATAATAAAATAAATAAATATTAGGTTTAGTTTATGAGGGATTTGTGTGAGGTTTCTTTATAATTGATTAATCCTGAATCAGGTATTTAAGATCCAGGAATCTGGAACTCAAGGATGAGAATAGGCTGGTAGATGAAAGTCGTTACAAACCAGTGTGTAAATCCTTTCTTAGAATCAAAACCCTAAATGCCACTGATAGGATATTATCATCGAGATATCGTACTTAATCTTGATGAATATTATACAATTACATTACCTATTTACATTGATTACGCTGCGTGATAAAGTTCAAAGCATACTAATATCGATTACTGTTCCTCACTTCCGTATATTAATTGCCTGTGTATAAATTATTACTCAATGTAAAGGGAGTGAGTTAAATGGAATCTAAAGCTGTAATCCCTTAATCCATATTCTACTACAGTAATTATTAATGTTGAACATGTCACTAAAAGCTTCAAACTGTGAATGTGATTTGTAGGTGTAAATAGTAATTCCGATGTTTAAACTACCGAGTTGATTTACGAGGTCTATAGAGATGCCTTATGCATTGTTTAAGACACGTAGTCCCCGGAAACCAACACACTACTTTGGCACAATTAGTTGAGTTTTACTATATAAAAATGATCACAACGGGTCATAACAAAACAAATATAATTACGTTTCTTTGTTCCAAAAGCCCTTGTAATAGTACTGTAGGAGGNATACCACAGTACTATTTGTAATAAAATGGTGGTGGTTTTTATGGGTTTTCTTTCTTCGATTTCCTCGCGTTTATATTTCCATTTTTAAATTTACTTTTCCTCGGACATATTTTTTATAATAATCCTTTAAATTACTTTAGACATGCCATAAAACAGCAGTCGATGTCTCCGTATAAGATTATATTAATAGCAAACAAATAAAAAGGCCACTTATATGGTGACTGCTACTCTTGGATTTTGCTCATGTTTTCCATCATCTCGAGTAGGATCACTGACAAAATGTATAACGAAATTGTATCCTCCATCAAAGCCTTTAATAGTCAGCGGCTGGACATAGGCCTCATCTATGACTTACGGTATTTCTAACCCTAGCTTCCATATTTTATCATCTTGTTGCTACACATTGAGATAGGCAAGAATAATATTATATATTAGAAAAAGGTCAAGATCACAAACCTAATGTATTTTAATGAATACCTGTGTAAGTATTCCAAGGATGAAAAGCAGAGTATTTTGTCTTAGATAAGAGCAATTTATCTTATTTACTCACTGGTATCAAGGTGTAATGTCTATTTTTTTGTTCATAGAGCCACGGAAGTGCTGAATAACACAAACATTAATAGACTGCAGAAAAAACACATATTTGGGGAGGTAATGGTTTATACGAAAAACCATTACCTCCCCGCAGTGATATTACCCATAGAACCAAAACTATCAGTGAACGAAAACGAAAAGTTTCACAATCCATTTATTTCGTACCGGAGCGGGTGTTGTCACATATTTTATTCATGCTCACGTCTGATATGCAGTAAAAATCCCTTAATTGATTACTATGGACGGGTGTCCTGTTTCACCGGTTCAAATTCGCCATTCTAACGGAATGGCCTTTTGATGTTTGTGTGTGTTAATGTTTTATTGCTCGATGGTTGTACGTACGAACATTTCACTATTATGACATTGATATTGTACTATATTATTATTTGCTGAATTGGAACGTTTAAAGTATTAGCTGTTTTCCAAAATGATATAAGGCATTTTAGACGTACGATTACTCGATGAAGTGCTTGCGTAGGGTTTTTTTTATTTCTTATTTTAGTTTGTTCTACTTTAGTTAAAAATCAATTTTTTAAATAGCTTATTCAAGATCTACTACTAAACGGATCATTGAGAAAACCAATTTATCCTGGGAGTCACCTACCGAATCCATAAAAGTATTTTTTGAAAATCGGTTTTGGATCCGGGAACCTGTTAACTAAAACCGGTTATTTCGGATATTATATAATAGCTGATGTTTGCCAAATCTGATATTCAGTAGTATTAGGTTACCAATACCAGATGGTAAAATGGGTATTTCTAAATCACATATAGTCTACCTGTCATCTAGATTTATTGTCCTAATTGTAAATTGAGAGAACATCGCGATTCTTGCAAATAATTTACGAAATACTAAGGATTTGAATGAAATAGGATCATGAATATGTTCAGCTTAAAAAAATATACCGGTAAAAATTCCACTTCAAGTTTCTACATTTCTATCCATAACTCTTGAATTATGCTGCAAAACACTCCAACGACTTATAAAACTCACCTATTTTATGTCTGATATCTGTTACTAGAGGCTTACTTACTTATATGCTTATGAAGTATCGACTGCATCCAACATATGGTCTTACAAGGAATCGAGAAAATGAATTTCTCCCTAAACTTTAAGTGGAAATGTACTTTAAATTCTGATACCGTAAATGCATTTTTGTAAAGACGTCTTGATATATTTTCTAAAGTTCGTATTCAAAGAAGCTTTCTCATTGTAAAGTGACAAAGGATTTAAAATAAAAATTAGTACAACGGACCCCGACTCTGAAAGTTTTGTTCTCATTTATATTGTAATTTGAATGATTTGGATATGAAAGGTCAGAAAAGAGATTATTAATCGTCTTTAAAGTGAAAAAATGTTTTCTTTTTTTACTTCTGTGCTAGCGTTTACACCAATCAAGAAAAGAACACTTATACATATTGACCGATTCAATCATACATCTTATATGTTTTCGCCGCGAAACCTTTATCATTCGCTTATTTTTTAAGAGCTAGCTGTTAAGGTGACTTTATTTAGCCTGATGAACAGTATGAGTAGAATCTAAGGGTGGTGGTTACTATCCTAATAATAAGGCTCCGGAGTTATTCTCAAACCAATGAGCCTGTCATTGAGCTTTAGAAATATATGACTTAAAACTTCAAAGAAGAATGTTATCTCAGTAACTGCCTCTGAAAAGGCTACATACTCAGAAAATGGAATAAATTTCCACTATCTCAATTTTATGATATTTGTAATAAGCTAATTTTGGGTTCTTTTTAAGTACAAGTATTTTAAAACTCTTGAGGCATATTTAAAATGGGTTTCATCAAAATAATTCTGAAATCTACTTAAGTAATTAACACTATAATAAATATCTGCCCTAATACCTGAACTTGTGTACAGAAAAGCTATAATCAAGTTTCTATATTTTGAATTCTCAGAGCTTTCAAAATGTAATTGAGCATGTCCTGCTCGGTGATCATGGCATCAGCCTGGTTCAGTTCTTTAATTGATTTTTCGAAATTATCAATAAATTTCTGTAAGTCGTTGTAGTCGCATAGTTTTCAGCTTTCAAGTTTATTTCTGCACACAGTTTGCAAAGCAGTAGAATATGTCAAATATAATTACACCAAATTAAGGCATGATTTAGTAAGCAATTTTAAATTCGTAGATATATTAAAGTTGCTTATTTCTTCTTCTTCTTCTTTTTTAGAAATGGCAAACTGTGCCGATGTCGACAATTCTGCCAAGTTGCTTATTATAAATGCACTGTAGATATAGTTGATCTTCTCCAAATCCATTTTGGACTATTTTTCGACGTCATTAGTTTATTTTTGAATACCTCTTTTAAGCAGTTCTCATAATTCTAATTATTGTAACCGGTTCCATCGAACAGAGGAATTATGAGGTCGGATTTTTTAACACACACCATTTTTTTTGTATTTTCATTTTTAGCTTTAGTTTATTATCTTAACCAACTATTTTTCCTTCTATTACCAATACTTTGCTACCATATTTAAATACTTGATAAGTTGGTTCTTAAATAGGTTTATTTTATATTAGTTTTGTGAGAAGACATTAGAAACAGTACAATATGATGGGCCGATATCTTGGAGAAAGAGACAGGGCGTTTACAAAGCGTGATCTAATTAGTTATTATACTAATACGTTTACGAAGTAAAATATAATTGTATTCATACACCAATATTTAGTAAAGTTTTAAGACACAAAACAGTATAGCGCTTTGTAGTTGTGGTGACGCATATACAGTCTTAAAGTTTATATTACTATGATCAAGTGGCAGACTTGTACAACGTATGCACAAAACCTTGTATAATAAATCTTTTATTGCAAGATTTTATTTAACTTGTTTGTTTCGGTAAATGCTACAGCTACATTTTTACCCAAGTTAGGTTCTGATAAATCTGAAATTTAGTATATTATTATGTAAATGAACTTTGGCAACTAAACAATTAGGTATAAGATTATTTTTTTCATTGATTTCTCAACATCTAAGCGACAGTTCGTATAATCTTCTTGACTAAATCGCATTTGTATTCACAGATAAAATTCTTTTTAGTTAGTTTAAATTTGATGTTCATTATAATTAATATGTGCCTCATATAAAAGATTTTTTTATATTTTTTCTCTAAAACCGTATCATCTTGTGTTGACAATCAAATTACTTTTAACAATGCCACAAGAGAAATATTATTTCACACATTGTACGTGAAAATTACGCGTTTATTTTTCAATTATATACGAATAAACTTTCATTTAACGTTTAATAAAGCAACTGAAGTTCTATATATTTTTATATTTTTTGAGTAAGACTTCAAGGGTTTTTAAGGGCAAATTAAAACATTATGCAACATTTCTTAACGAACTTTTAACTTTTTGTTAATTATTAAAAATAAAAATTGCAAAAAAGATTTTACAAATATAAGCTCAAATTCAGTACGAATTTACTTTCCCTTGTTAGCGGCAAACGTTTCGTTTTGTTAGTGAAAGAAAAAAGCAAATAACAAAAGATTTTTGTCATTATAATGATGGAAGCTACAATAATTGTTTCGAAATTGTATTTTGTGTAATTCTTATTTAGTGTAACTTTGTATCCAATTAACAGAAAAAGATTTCAGTGGTTAGAAAGTGTTAGCTTAGTAGCTAGAATAAAGGAATAATTAAATGAAGTTTACACGTCATACTTTCTTTCAGCCTGTTGTCTGTACCGGCTGCAAGAGGCTGGCAAAGAAGTAGTACTTGAGAGACGTCACTATCCCGTAGTTTACTTTGCCATACTTGGTTAAGTCAAGGTATCCTTTATATACCTTGTGTATGTATGGAATAACTATGTAGTTCACTCAATTATGTATTAATTCAATCTTCCACACCATGTGTTGCGTTACCTTATCATGAACAATGCATAATATCCCAGTACTGGGCTCGGATCTACTATCAGGAGAGGGTTAAGGCCACACGTCCCCATACTGCCCGAGTGCGTGTTGAAGACTGGCAAGACAACGTTGTGGCTACGTAAATCTTGGCGTTGGATGTTTTCAAGCCGCCTATCTAAAGGCTTCCAACTAAGCTTTACGACTGTTATCCTATGATAACAACCGGAACCGACTGCTTAACCTAACCTCCGAATCACGGAAACGCTCATAGCTTCATGTCATTAGCGGACACCCATCCAGATACTGACCGCGCCGTCTTTGCGTACCGTCGGTGATTGTTTCTAATCACCGAGTGCAACTGAGCAATAAGCGCGTTACCTTATTGAATGTATTAATTCTATTATATATATATTTTTCAGACTTTTTGTGAGACATGGCGTACAACTTACAGCTATCGTTGCCACTATTGATCATTCTTTTTAAGAGGTTTGATTTATTATGTGCCAGATAAGTTGTGAATTTATTGTTTATTGTATGACGTTTAATAAAGTGTAACAACACATTATTACACGTCATCAAACTCACCAATGCTACGTATCGTAATTTGACTTGATTGACTTTGACAGATAAAATGTTACAAGCCTCAAAAAAGAAAAAAGAATAATTTGTTAGCTTAATTTTTTAATGTTTAAAAACTTGTATTTTTATTGTGTGCTGTGTTTTGCAAACACATCACACAATAACATATTACATATAGACTGATAATAAGCGATTACCGCTGCCTATGGACACCCGCAGCACCAGAGGCGTCTCAAGTGCGTTTCCGTAGTTTGAAATATGGGCCTCCGATATCCTCACTCACTCAGAGAAACACAGCACAGTTGCTGTTTCACACCGGTTCGGTAAGGCTGTGGTATCACTCCGGTTGGACCGAGCGTTATATCTCAATTTATAATCTCTTTAGCAAATCCTCTTGACTACCTCCAAATACATTTATTATATATTGCAATTGCTCACTCATAGAATAAATAGTACTACAAAACAAAAATCAATATTTTAAAATTTACCAAAAGTTAACGCGACCATATCGCCGGCTCGTGTCACCTAATCCGGGACAAAATGGCGTCGAAATTGTATCCGGCAGGCGACTCGGTGTAGTATTTGCCGGATAGACTCTGTTTTAAATCGCACATATCCGGTTCTAGTTCGAATAGCTAGAGCTACGTGAATTGTGAATTTGTACCATTTCGTTTTGTATTTCGCGCTAAAATTTTGTGGAAAATATCATGTGTTTTGTGAAGAAATTCAGCTAGACTAGATAGCATTGCTTTTATCTTCTTTTTCTGTATTTCAGATTTTTCACGCAACTGGTAATAGAAAGAAACGTAGTTATTTTTTTTATTTTGAAGATATTGCAACACATTATGTTATAAAAGACTTGAAATATAAGTCTTAAGTTACTCCTCATATGCAAGTTTTTTAATCCGCTGTAGAAACAACATTGGACATTCTTCCTTTGATTAAACCTGCTAATATCTATAATATTAGCTGAATTTTGAAAAAAACTCTATATCCTTTTAGAATAGACCACAATTACATTTACATTCTTGTTAAATATTTAATTTAATAATCAACACTAAGCTTTAAAAATTAAAGTACTATAAAAACATACACGTAAAATGTACCAGCAGAAAAATATTCTTGTTTTATCTAATTTTCTTTTCGTGTTTCTGAAATTATATTGGAAATATACATTAAAATTTGATATCTATGACGAAAATTGTAAATTATGCCAAAAGTTTAAGAATAAATTATTATTAATGGTATGCAGTACTCCCATCGCCTGATCGAGTCGATCTATTGAATGCTAATAAATTCTGATAAAACTGATATAAGATATCAAGTAATAAACCTAATAATTTTATTGATAACCATAAACTTTTCTTTGGAGTTCAATAAAATCTAACTTTTGTGGTTAAAGGAAAGTTGTACGAAGCCCAATCTTAAATTGGAGTTCGGCATTATTTGGATCACCGTGGGAGAGCCATGCTACGGCATGCATGGGCCGGTTTGTCCTGAGTGATACCACGGCCTCACAAAAAACGTTACGAAACAGCGTCTGCGCAGTGTTTCACCGAGTGAGTGAGGATATCCATACTCTAACCCCACTCCCCATTCTCCTTTCCATTTCCTAAAGACCGGAAACGCACTTACCATCTGGTGATAGCTCTGCTCGTTTTCTCCATGAAAAACATTGTTTTTCAGAACCGGTATTGGTCCCGCGCTCCATGCTGTACCCAGATCCGTATGTTGCTGATTTTTGCCAGCCAAAAATAAAACCCGACTGTGTCAGAATCATATATAAAACATAAAAGTTACATACATATATATGTTTGTAATCACCGATAAAAATTCTTTATTTTGATACCATACTCGATGTACGTATTGTGTAAAAAAAATATCGGGAATTTTGTGTATTTGCAAAAATTATTTATTTATTCGTGAATATCTATTTTGTCCCCTTCAAAGTAATCCCCCTGGGATATTATACACTTGTGCCAACGTTTTAATTTATCGGCCTTCTGAAAACATTTTGTACCACCTATAAACGTTGCTTTTGTCCAAAGTAGTTTCTCCGTATGCCACAGTCAATATTTGGAATGCATCCGCGCACTTAATTTCGTTTTTCGCACAAAATTTGATACAAATTCATTGTTCCATTTTTTGAATAGGTAAAAATCGAAGATGAACCAAAACACGCGCAAGCAAAGCAGATGTCAACAATTAACTGAACATTCAAAATGGCCGAACTTGTCGGCATAAGTGAGAGACAAATTAACATTTGAAAACATTTATTCTTCAATTCTAATTTATCAATGATCAAATATATTTGAACATCATAAACAAACTTTATATTCATGTTCGGTAATTAACTAAAGCTAACCATGGAAACAATATCTTGATATATTTAAAGTAATAAAATCAGACATTAATTTTGCTCAACGGAATATTGAATTTCACTATGAGATTACTGTTTAAATAATTCAATTAAATGGATTGGAATTAGATTTGTACAATAGTAAATAACGAAAGATTAATTTTGATTAAATGTCGTGTTTGAAGTTTTCATTGTTTTTGACATCCTTGTTACTAAAGGAAACTGATATATACATGTGGAGTGAGATTAAAAATCGCTTTAAAATAGAAACACTTACGAATTGTGAGAATACGGGTATACATAATTATACAATGTTGAGTCTATAAAATTCCTGCCTTTTTTTAAATTTCATTTGAGGTTCATGTCGTATCTTACTTAAGAAATTTCAATGGTTATTTTTATGACTGCCTGTGTGTTTGGTTGCCTTTGGAATGTGATCTTTGGATGGGAATAGAATGTCAATCTACAGCGACAAGGAAAGAAAAAGTTAAACAATACCACATTTCTTGGATAAGAATGTGACCCGAAAAAGTCGTGGTTACATACCCCTGAAATTATCTTGTGATTGGTCAAACCACTCGCCTCTACTGTGCGCATTATTGTGCTACAAACTCATAACTTGAAAATATATATACTTTACTGTACACAATTAAACATACACATTGTGCTAGCATTATCTTTTGTGGCAGCCTTGATTGTGTTGTAGTATAGTTACAAAATTTTAAATTGTCACTCTAAATTTACCCTAAAAATGTTACGAAAAGTGAAAAGGCCCACTTGAGTAGTCCTTTAATCTCGAAGTTTAATATTATCTTCCTTTTAATGTTGAAGTAATAATGGGGTGTGGATGTCAAAGTGTTAGATTGAAACTTTTCTTTTGATGTTGGGAGCACAAAAAGGGGAACTGAAAGTTGAGTTTGAGTTCTATTCGTGTAATGATCTATGTGTATAAGCTTCTGTTGTTAAGGTTTTGTGAAATAAATCAGGTATCGGGGTAAGTATTTTTTTTAAATTCGACTTCGAGAACATGACTACAATAAGTTGTCAGTCTCCACGAGTTTTACATATATCTGCTAGAAAAAATAGTTTTAAAATCACTAATTAAGTAAAATACATAAGTACATGCTGATGTTTTTGTTTTCACTTTATTAGAAAAACTAACAGACACAAAGTAACACAATTATTTGACCTTTTGATGATTTTCTTTCAATGTTTATGTACATATACACGAAAGGATCGGTTCTTCTACATATAGTTAAAAAGATTCCGATGAATTGATCGACCTCCTCCTTTTTAGAAGTCGGTTAAAAATAAATTTGGTCCAAAGGCTCGCAATACTCTTTAACATGTATGTTGTTCTGCTTGTTTGTTTGATGGCTTTCCAATATTGTGTAGCTTCTAATAAAGTAACCATTTATCTTAAAATAAAGGATTAAATTTCAAGGTTTATTGATTGAATCTCGTATAATACGAGTTCAGAAATGTAAAATCTTAGATATACTTCATTTATTGAATTTTCAAATAATACTACCCTGTTGACCTACTGTTTAAGGATTCCCCTAGCAAAGTGGTATTCTACAAAGGTAAACGTTAATAAAAAACACACACAAATATGGATATGACGTCTTCCAATATAGAGTCATTTTGTAAAAACAATATATAACCCAATAATACAAAAGAATAGCTGCATTAGCAATTCTAGAAGTGAATCGATGCAAAATGTTTGTAATTTAACAAAGTTTTGGAGGTCATTCATTTTACTATTCAATACAGAATATAATATAACATCATATCACTTCATTCTTTATTCTCCATTGCAGATCAAGTTCCTAAAACTCTTTTGGTAAATAAACTAGTACCTCATATTACCAACCCTGTGTTCCAATATGTTCTCTTGACCAGTGTAACAAGAAACACTATAGCACATCTCCACAATCCCCGATAGGCACTGGCCCATTTTACGCGGCGGGTCCGGATTTCCGGTCCGAACAACACCCATCTGTGGTTTTCTATGAAGCATATGTTAAAATTGTATCAAAACTTTTCTATGTTTAGATAAGTCGTGACACAATTTTAATATAACAACAATTTAAGATAACAGAAGCAGTTCGAACAGGAAATATTATAAGCAGAACATTATTAATAACACTATTGAAGACTCAACTTTACTCTACATGAAACTGATATATAAGCTAGTATAGTTATATTCAATAAAGTACAATAGGAAGCGTTAGTGCAAACATAAACATAAGTAATTACTAACTTTTTATTCATAAATAAACATTTTCTTACCATAAAAAATAATTGTTACACATCCTACAATAGTTGATTTCTTAACTTATAAAACGGCATCAAATAGTCTTACGCCTATTTCTGAATCCTATCGCAGTCCACTGCTGGACAAAAGCCTCTCCGACTGCACGTTACTTGGTTAAAAACAAAGAGAACCACATAGTTAATGTTTGTTGCGTGTTCCACATACAACGCAACAACAGAAACATACTACAACGCCATCTACCAAAGATACACTGAACTATGGATTACTGAATATATGTCGTTGCATAAGTGATGAAAATTAGAAATGATTTGAAATCATTCATTATGCTCTTTGGTTACATGAACATTTTTGCTTGTTAAATTTCTTTTGAGCAGATGAGTTCGACCTTTCCTATCTGGACTAGCCCTACAAAGAAAATACGAAAAAAGTCAGGAATCATCGACTCCTTTAAAGTTCAAACCATCTTCCTAGAATGTAAATATCAGTTATCTATCAGTTAATAAGTGATATTTAGGCGTAACTCGGTTTCCAGAAATTGGAAAA
Organism: Hyphantria cunea; assembly: GCA_003709505.1. Lineage (NCBI taxonomy): Eukaryota > Metazoa > Arthropoda > Insecta > Lepidoptera > Erebidae > Hyphantria > Hyphantria cunea. The sequence continues at coordinate 2,486,878 of PKRV01001635.1, read as the reverse complement.
CAAAAGTTTTCAACCAATACCTAGAAAACTTAGTACAAAATAATTACTGTGTTTTACAATAGCTTAATTTATTAATTTAATTAATCAGAAGCTTCGAAATACATACAATAAATAGTGGAAAACAATGAAACCAAGAAGACAGGGTAAATAATTTATTTTAATTAATTTAGAATTCAGTGCTCCATTTATTATTTGAAATCCTATTATTAAAGTAACTTTAATACGGCGATAAGAAATGACAGTGTGTACTAGGCAGATGGTCTCTTATTTATTTACATACTAAGTTTTGCGGTCTAAGGATTTGTATAGAAGATATAAAGGTAATGTAATCTCTGAGTATTTATCTAGAGCTTATAAAGCTTAGATTCCTTTTTCATCCTCTAGAAACAGTTTTAGTAGGCTGGCCTGAAATCCTACTTATTATGATTAACAAAATACATCCGCTAAAAGGCAAAAAAAAACAAAACCATATCCATATAAAAATAATAAAAAAATGATGTGAGCAAACCTGATAAAACACCTATTATTTCTTTTAACTATTTGAATTTTCGAACTATAATCCCCAAACGATAATATTTCTCGAAGTAATACCCTCAAAACTTTTTTTGTCTGGTTCACGTTCTTGAAGCAGCTAGCAGCTAATTAAGCCTTATTAATTCAAGAAAACAGTCAAATTTTCCTTAAACCGTCTTAATCTTTTTCTTAGAAGGTTCGTAATGACCGGAACAGTGATTGACATTCGCTAATCTTCCATCTTTCAGAAAGAACATTCAACTAACGTTAATATTAAATACTTCCTAAAAGTTCTTTTTTTTACACCATTTCATTTAAGAGTACAAACTTTTCGAAGCATTTTAACGGGTATTTTAGGTTTGGCTTTTATTTCACACATGATGGAGTAGTGGTATCGTAGATTGTCTCATGGGAAGAGAGCTCCTCTTTAATAAGTCCTCCGCGGTAAAAATGCATTCCTGATACGGAAGTAGTTTTGAAAATAACAAGTATTTTTAGTTTAAATATAATCACAACAATTCAACAATTATGTAAATTGGACCACATTTATCTACACTATGTAATTTAAATAAAACTTTTGGTGCAGTCAAAAGGCAATATTACATTAATGAATATTTTTTTTATCATTAGACAAATAATTGAACTCCAAATATATCGTTTTTCGTAAAATGTGGCTACATTATTTTAAATATTAAAATTTCCAAACACATTAAATACACCAAAATTTTATAAATCGTCTTGTCATGAGTATAAAAAACACTTTGTGATATACGTTGGCATATGAATGTGTTCTAAATAGGGATACATATAGTTCTATATAGTTAATAGGTAGGTATACAATATAGTTAAAATTAACCTTGTTCATTTTCTATAATCCATATTACCTACAACACTTATTTGGAGCTTTAGATGCCGATTTATACGCTACTTCAAGTCTAAAATTAATTCTATCTAATTTACACTTAAAGTTATACAATGTTGGTTTTTCTATGAACACACATTAAAATTCTAGCTTTTATTTGCTATGAAAATATTACTCTTAGAATGACTATGGAGCAATAAGCATCGGGAAGTAAATATGTGTTGTGCATTGCACTGAGAATTTTCTTTGTGAATTCGTACGTTTCATTTAAAAGCTCCGCTTTACTACGTAGACGCACATAGTCCACTTGGTGATTAGAAACTATCACCGAGGGTAAGCAACGAAGGCACGATCAGTAGCTAGATGGTGACCGCTAGTGGCATAATAGCATGAGCGTCTCCGTGAATTGGAGGTCACATTAAGCAATCGGTCCCGGTTGTTATCATAGGATAATAGTAATGAAGCTTAGTTGGAGGCCTTTGGGCGGCTTAAAAGCGTCCAATGATTACGTGTTCACAGCGTTGTCTTGTCAGTTCCCAAACCGCATTTGTCCCGAGAGAGAGGAGAAGGAGACCCGAGCCCAGCAGTGGGACGTTAGGGGTTGTTGATGTTTCACTTCACTAACATTAGTGAAAAATGAACCATATGAAAGCCATGCTTCGAGACACACGGAACAGCTCGACCAGGGTGATATTTACGATAATCCCAACTGTAAAATGACACAATAAACATTCAATGGTAGGTGATACGGCAGTTTTTTGTCCGAGGAAACTTTTGTCCGAGGCTTCGCTTACCTGTATATTGGTTTTCATGATAAAATGTAGCATTTGTCCTTTTAAGAATCATAATATCTCTATACAAAATTTAATTAAAATCTGTGCAGCGATTTAGCCGTGCAAGCCTTACAGGCATGTACAGCTACTTTTGAATTTATAATATTAGTAGGTTAAAGAGCTTTGAATGAGTAACTATTAAAAAACAATTTTACTCACTATTTAAAGAATCAAAACAATTAGGTCGCATGTGTAATATCATACAGTTTGTACAAAAATAAAGTATTGAAGTGTTGATTGAAAGATTTAAAATATAGTAGTGCATTTTATTATTCCCTTACCTTTGTACTCACTGGCTTTAAAGAACAGATCTTTGGAATCACACAAATCACTTGGTTTATAAAACAAAAGCATTATTTTTGTTTGAAAGTAGCTCTTTGTGTGATATTTTGAAGCATTAAAAACCATTACTATTTCAAACAGTCTCTCGGAAGTCCTTTCGACAACTCGATAGCCAATTCGCAGTCAGAGAGCCATGTAAACACATTACCTATACTGTCGACTGTGCGACAAATATTGGCTACACTATGGAAATAGGGGAAATAGAACTCTCGAAAGTGCTCGAATATTTCGATGTTTTTGATATAGACTTTATTGAGAGATGTCTAATGCAGTATTATTTTTTATGATATGAAGTCAATTTAGTAGAAATAAACATGCATTTTTTGTAATAATGTATATGTAGCTTAACTATTATCATCATCATCATCATCAGCCTATCGCAGTCCACTGCTGGACATAGGCCTCTCCAATTTCCCGCCACTTAGTTCGATCTATGGCTTCTGGCATCCAGCTCCTGCCAGCCGTCCTGCGCAAATTATCACTCCACCTGGCCTGTGGACGTCCTACACTACGCTTGCCGAGACGCGGTCTCCACTCCAGAACTCGTTTACCCCAACCGTTATCGGTTATTCGGCAAATGTGGTCAGCCCACTGCGACTTCAGCTTGCTAATCCTGTGGGCTACGTCAATGATTGTTTGTCGGATCACCTCGTTTCTGATGCGATCTCTTAGAGAAACGCCGAGCATAGCCCTCTCCATAGCACGCTGAGCGACTGTGAACTTATATATGTAAGGGTCCACGTTTCGGCTCCGTATGTCATTACGGGAAGGACGCACGCATTATATTATATTATACTCTAATAATAGCAATTCTTGCTGCTGTTACAATAGCTAACGAAAAAAGACAACTTTCATTTTATTACTAGCTGACCAGGCAAACATTTTGCATATAAGAAAATATTATTCGAACACATAAAAAAATAGAGTTTGGTCACCCCTATCATTTAGGGGTATGAAAAATAGATGTTGATGTATTTTCAGACGTATCCGATATTCATAAAAAAATTCATAAGAATCGGTTCAACCGTTTCGGAAGAGTGTGGTAACAAACACTACGATACGAGAATTTTACATATTAGATTAAGTCTTAACGCACAACTGTAGCAAAGATGGATTTTATACTGAAGGCATTTTTACCAGTTGATATTAGAACGATGCAGAATCAAACCTGATCAGATGCACAAAAATTCAATCTTTTTAGTGGCATGGCAGAGTACTTACTGATATTCAAATTAATTTTGTATTTAGTGTTCGTCATGTATTTTTAACAAAAAGTCATATTTACATATGTAGTAATTCAATAAGCATATGGAAAAAGTAAAATTTATGTATGTAGATATAAAGTTACAAGCAAACTTAACCAACTGTGGTTTTGGATAGAGTGGTGAAGTGCTCTTCATTATTCTTGATAAGTAAAAATAAAAATTATATAAAAAGTATTCTCAAGGGTAAATCTTAAGAACCACTTTTATTTGCTGTAATTCTTTTTGTATATTTGCTATGACTTTTAATTAAATTATTGAAAAGTAGTAGTGCCACATTGTAGTGCCACCACGAATGGGTCATCTCGACCGTGCCGGTACCACCCTCTCTCAGAAAACCCACCCAATATAACAGCATTCATGCTGTCGTGTATATAATATATATTTGTTTTTATTTTAAGGAGTGATGCTTTATAATGTTTTGCTTTTTAATTACTTCGTGTTCTAAGTATAAAATCATCAACTACCAAAATTCAAACATTAGAACTCCAGCTTAAAGCTCTACGTTAATGGTACATTTAATTTTATGAGAATGGAAAAATTCTACACTTTTTGGAATAAACCGGCCGTTAAGGATATTCTCTAAAAAGAGACAAGAAATATTTTCTTAAAGGCAATGTATAAATTTTCCTTCATCAAACCCTTGAAATTTAATCCGAACAGTGACCCGGCCCTTTTAATTCGACAAGTTCAGGCTGGCCCTATTTTGGCAGCAAACACGGTCCTAAACAGTCCTTCGTAAAAAGGTGCCGGATCCTATTCATCGCGGGTGTCTTTATGCAAACTTTGTGACAAAATTGTCCCTTTTCAGTGAAGAAAAAATAATGTGATTACATCACGAAATATGTGAAATTGCTTTGGTCCTTTAGAACAAAAACGATTTGGTTTTCAATACGATACTTTTTATTTTAAAAAATTATGTACGTAAACTCATTCATACACCGAAGTGATAAGCACAATGGATGCTCACATACTGCCAACAATAACTTTTATTTCGTTAGGCCGTTGGGTAGCCATATTTCGACATATTCTCGGCTGTATCGGTGGCGCATCGGTTTTGTATACGACTGATGTATCTAGGGTTTTATCATCAGACCAAATAAGACGAAATTTTTGAATGATTTAGAAATATTTATTTCGGATTTCAAGTTCCAAAAAAAGTATATCAGTTTTCTAGAGGGGCAGAAAGGCCCTTCGGAGTACTCCCCTTACTAAAAGCGATAGAATATACATAGCGAGGCTACATTTTTGCGCAGCGCCAGAGAGCCCAGCCTATTGGAAACATCTTCATAGTCGATGATTCGAGTCGCACTCGGTTGAATGCACTCCAGGGGGAGAAGCTGACACTGGGGTGTCCCTGTCTAAAGATGAGAGCAGTGTTCCATATTAGGCTGAACCAAAATATCATCTCGGTCTAATGAAGACGCCAAACTTAGAGGCCAAGTTGGCCTTATATTCCTAATAGCCACTAAACTCACTGTTCACTCAATATGTCGTCATAAGGTATTCCACTATTGGCTGCGGCAGATAAGGGAGTGTCTTCAAAACGAGGACATACAACCAACGGCAGTTTTTAGCTGCAAACGCGCAAATTTGTGTCTTTGTGGGCTTAAATTGAACAAAATTCAGTCTACCACAATCTGAAATCTTTTGCAAAGAGGTCTCAATTTTGGGCACAATTTTTTTCCCACTCTTAATGACGTTTTCCTGACAAATATTAGAAGGCTTTCACAATATCGAAACTTCCAAGTCTCCTCCTTAGTATGCCTCCTGTGCCCAGCGTGGTCTCAGTCATATTAGAAGATCACCAGCTGATAGACCCTTACGGAAGCGTACGGCTTCCTTAAGGGTCTATCAGCTGGCTGTTAGGCAGGCTGGTCGTTAAGCAGATGATGAAATTCTAGTACTGTACTACTTTAGGTTAAAGAAATTTGAAAGTAAACGTGTGCAAGTCAAACCATGGGTAAGAGCTAGTTAATAATAATATTATGATATCGTTCAAAAACAGAGTTAATTTGTTTCTGTGGTAAAAACCGTCAACCCGCTCGCTTAAAAAGTCATTTTAACTTATAATCCATTTTTCGTACCACTTAACTCATTTACTTACATTATGAATGGTACATTACCCTGCGATCAAATTTTTTGACGAGACTCCACATTATGATGATTGATGGTCTCGGACGCAGATCTACTGCGATTATGTTAATAGGGTTCGGTTTTATTTATTTACTCATGATAATAAAATGATAAAAAAGTTTATAAATATTTCATTAGTCATCGAGCTACCATAGTACGTGCTCTGCTTAATTTGAAACTAAATGGCATTGTGACTAATTTAATTCCCTTCGAATAACTTGCAAACAATCATACGTTGACATTAATAGAGAAGTTTCATGTGTGCGTTTAAATAATTTTTTGCTGCCGTTTTCATTAGAATCACGAAAAATCCACAAATATAATTATGAGATCCATTTAAACCTCTGTTGTGGTTTCAATTGCCGCAAAGGGGTCAATACATTGTGAGTACAGTTAAAAACATTGAAACATTTTACATTTTTGGTTACTCGCCAATGAACAAATTATTTAATTTATCTGTTTCAATAGAGATTCATTTCAAAACCCATAGCATGATGCAGAAATATTGGCATAATCATAAAGCTTTAAAGATGCGATTATACTGTTTTTAATATATATAAATAAATATTTCATACATCAAGTCCCAAACTTAGCAGAGCTTGTGTTATGTACGACTGATATAAATACGTATAATTTTTTTTTTGTAAATCTTTAACACGGAATATACCCAAACTCAGAAACAAATAATTGGAGATCATACAAAACTTTTCTCGAACCCGGTAATTGAACCCGAAACCTAAAACACAGCAGTCGCATCGTATCGCTACCTCTGCACCACAGAGGCAGTCGATGAGATTTGAGATATAAGATCTGTAATATGTTCGCTGATATCACGTATAACGGCCCAATCAAGAAGCTGAGTGCGGAAATGGCCCGGTAAAACAAACAAACAAAACATGTTCACAGACTATATTACATTTACTATTTATACTATATTCTCTGTCTCCTGGATATAGCTTGGCATGGATGTTTTTTAATTGAATGATATCTAATTCATATCTTTAAATGTTATTTGGTTAGTATTTTAGTATAAAGTATTAACGTGAGTACCCTATCATATGAGTTTATTTTTGGGCAATAATAGCACTAGTTTAGGATATACTGCCTCGTTGGTCTAGCGATTAGCGTAAGCGACTGCTAATCAAAAGGTCTCGGGTTCGATTCCCGGGTCAGACTGCTGTAGTATTTCTCTTATAAAAAAATCTTAATAGCAGCCCGGTGTATGGAAGATCGCGGCGGTTCCCGACCGTGACTCGGATGTGGAGCCTGTTGTCGATACCGGTTTTCATGAACACCTATGAGAATCGTAATTGGGAAGTCAGTGCCCTCAAATATACTGACAACTAGTTCAACCTTCAAATTCAGTTCACCTTCACTGTCGCGGAGTTCCGATGCCAGTCGCTCTGTGGAAAAACTGCTATTCAGGTAAAGCCGGTTGATCTAGTAGTAGACCCAAATAATCTTGGGAATAATAAATGTTAGGAAGGTGATTAGCACTATTTGCATACTTTATTTATAACATAGTATTTTAATAAATCTATATATATAAATGAATCCCTATTTCCTTTGGCCAAGCCATCTTGCGTGAACGGGTCTACCAATTTGCTAATTCTTTAAGTATTTGGTAGCTCAGTTATCGAGAAAAGCTATAAGCTATATATTATCACTAGCGTGGCCAATAGGAGCCGAGCATCGATGAAAAATATAACAAAAACGGGGAAAATTGATTCCCTTTCAGAGACGGTGACAAAGTTGCACAGGTTGGTGTATTATATTTTCTGTCATGAATCCGTGCAAAACCGGGGCGGGTTGCTAGTATATATGTAGACATGTTTGTCAGTAATCTAGTTACCACATGCTCTATTTAGCTGGAGTCAGATAGTATAAGAGATGTGTTAAAAATAGTATTTAAAAACATTCTTTAGATTACTACATCACAGTTATAAAAATAGACATTATTATTTTATGCATATATAAATAGTGTAAGTCGTATAGGATGAGGTGATGTGCGCGTGGGCTGATGGATAAACATGTGCTATTTAAATGAATTGTGCAGTGTGCAATGTCAGCGGTGCAGCGATTCTGTATTTTGAGAGAACCGTCAACCAAAATATTCGTCCTTCAAAATATCACTTCAATTATATTAATATACTCACGGATATTATCTGGTATTTGACTTTCGGTCATGTATTTTAATATAAAGTCAAATCAAATTCCTTGATACTAAGCTATAAGCAGTATGATGCAGAATAGGAGATAAAAGCGTCAAGGATTAAGTGTGAATATATTATTGAGAGACAAAAATTCTGACTCAAGTAAGCGAAGTTGCCAATAATGGTAAAGATGAACTAAAGATTGGTTAGCCCTATAGTAATAATAAATATTATTAACAATAATTATTAGTGGTTCTGGGTCTGAGTATTCTTTGTGACCGTTTCATTTATCGTTGGCGTTATCTTTAAAAAAACTTATAACTAAGTAAAAATGGTGGCCACGACCTATGTAATAGCGATACATATTTTATGGTTCTATTGAATTGACTACATTTATTTATTAAATTCAAAAACAAAATAAAGTGTACATTTTTTTAATATTTCGTGAAGACTGAAAAAGGCTACAAGAAAATAATTCCGAGAGAAAGCCAAACATACGAAAATGGTCAAGATAGAGCCCACTATTTACTGACCACGATTTTTGATGCAAGTGCTACTGGAATCCTATGTGGATGCATAATAAGTAAAAATCATTCTTAAAATAATATGATATAATATAAGAGCCCAGTTTCAGCACGAAAGGGCGAGCCTCATAGAAAACCGGTGTCAAATAGCACCTGTGCTGTGTTTCTCCGAGTGAGTGAGGATACAGAAGGCACATACCAGACCCCTCCCCTCATCCACCAAAGGCCGAAATGAACTTGTGACGCTTCTGTTGTTGCGAGCGTCCATGGGCGCCGGTAATTGCTTACCATCAGACCATAAAAAATAGTTAAAACATATAAAAGTACGATGAAGAATAAAGTATAGTGGGTCCTCAGCGTACAGTTGTACTGCGGTCACAACCTTCTGTGAAAACGTAATTTCGTAGGAAGAATGACGACTGGGAGGAGGACTTCCATTTAGACTTGATTTGCCACCAGTGAATGGGTACTCTGCGGCCTGATGTACTGACGATTTTAATAAAATGGCTAGCAGCGGATGAATCCCGATGCCGAAGACTGGGACAGTTGGTGCTCTTTGGAGGAGACTTTCGTTTACCAGTGGACGGTGATTGGTTGATCCTGAATAAGACAGCGGAGGTACGCCTGCGAACTCCTCAAGCCATCAGCCCTTAATGCTTGAACATAGAATTTGCCTACGTAATGGCTCGACGGTTTAATTATCAGATGATTTAAGTCATTACCTGACTATCACCACCTGTGTGCCAACTATAGCCAACATCTTATTGCATTTTCTGTTACTCTTGCCAAGAATTATGAATAATTTATTTTAGTAGTTTTGAGATGGGACAGTTGCATAAAAGATTAGTAGTTAGTCTTTTAACCTTGTACACTGAGGCTTAAAACGCACTGCGATTAAACGTAAGTTTACCAATAGCTAAAAACGCAAAACTACGTAACAACACGCACTGCGGCTGGCGTTTTGCTTAAATTCATTTTCCATCTCCTCTATGAATTTCTGACGAGCAGCATGTATTGAGGCTTTGGTATGGACTTATAAAATATAAATCGTTAACGACTTTAATTACTACAGAAGCAGTTAACCACCGCCGTGCGTGCGCCATAGTATTGTTACTACGGGACAATAAAAATCACGCGTTTTCAATCCGCGGTCAAAACGTAGCAAGTTGCGTTTTTAAAATCAGCCACTGAAAAACGTCGCTAATATATGCGCTTGTATAGAAAGCAGCTTGTATATTACAGTTATTTGCGGTTTCAGGCCTGCGGTAAACGCAAGCGGACGTTGAGACGCAGTGCGTGCTAAACCTTAAATCAAATTGTTAAGGTTTAATATATTTATTTAAATCTATTATATGTAATTTTCATGTAACGTTATTGCGAGCTGTGAATTTCGAAACTAATGAACCAATTTTCAAGTTTTTCTAAAAAGTGTGGTCTAATAATCCACGTAGGATTATTAGACCTTGTCCTCTATTATCATCATCTATTATCTCTATTATCATCTATATCATTTTGTCTATATTATAAAAAAAAACTATAGCTTTATTAGCTAGCCCGTCTGTTCATAATGTGAATAGAATATGTTCAAATAAAACACAAAATGCTTTGACATAATTCTATTAATCAATTAAAAATATCATTTCAAAAGATTATTTTTAAAATCTTACAAAAAGCACAGTTGTGTTAGAAAAGTTCAATTAAACAAGTTGACCACATTTATTGTAGTTTCCAGAAAGATTTCGTCACTGCGTTGAATAAAGGAAAGTTATAAAACTAAACGAGAATAATAAATCGTTTTAAGTCATAATATTAAATTATTATAACTTACTCTAAGAATTTATAAAACCGCTAATAAAAATGAAATTGATCCGCATTAGATATGAAAACTTTTTTCAAACGCTAAAACGCGTTGACAACCCAATGCACTAATAACCTATTTACAATGACAGAACATTTAAAACTACAAATTTTAGACGAAACTAGACGCACTGGCACGAAATAAAAAAAAACACTTCAATAACGTCCCGATATATAGTACCGCACTCCAAACGAATGACTGGCCTATCTTTTTTTAGAAGTTAGCGAACGATACGCGATGAGTGGAATAGAAGCAGTATCTTAGCGTTAGGCGTGCGCACTACAGTAAGTAACAAATTAAAAATCTCTTAAAAATATACTCCATAAATAATTCATTTTTCAAACATTAAAAAAGTATTAAAATCCTTCTATAGTTCGTTTTTTGAATAACATAATTAAAAAAAAATGGAAGTGAATCTTTTTAAATACTTGTCTATGGAGAAATGTGATTTAATTATAATTAAGTGTCAGTGACATAGTGATGATTAGTAGTAGTTATGAAATGTGACAAGTTTGTTTCTAAGTGTGTGAAATAGGAGAGTGGCCAGGCGCGACATATCTATTTTAAGACGTTCTTTCTAACATTTTATTTATATTTAACTAATACTGTAACACCACGATATTATAATTTGACCTACTTTGTAAAGAAAAATGAATATTTGATTGATCATAAACATATACAAGCATTATTTTTCACCGACAATATCATCACTTTTCGCCCTTAATTACTCTAAACTTATTCTATATATATCAATTTTCATTCATTTGGTACTTTCAAGGATTACCGCATTCATCCGTAAAGAAAATTTAACCCCATTGAAGTGCGTAGTAATATTAGTTCAATGTCTAACCCACGCATATTTTCAGTTTAGTATCTAGTATGGGATACGACTGCCCAGGATCAGATGTATTAAGAAAATAATAAGCTTTAACACTTTAGAAGTAAAAAAAATAATTAAAGTTGGAATAAGCTATGTATAATATAAATAATATTACTGGCTATTAATTTCGTATTAAATAAAGAATTCAGATAAATCAAGGTGAACTGCAAAACAAACATTTAATTTAATCTGTGGAAGTTCAAACATCAACATTTTAACTTATTTTGAAATGACTACATAGAAATATTTTCAAAACTCGTAAAGCCTGTATCACTCGAGCCATTATTAAGAATCTATTGGTATCTCATTCATTAAAATCGATTCAGTAGTTTAAGCGCTTCGACCACTAAAAGCTCAGTTGGAGGCATTTGGGCGGCTTGAAAACATCGCACGACATGATTACCCAGCTACAACGTTAGTTTGCTAGTCCTCAATTCGCAATCGGCCAGCGTGCAAACTTATGGCCTTAACCCTCTCCTGAGAAAAGACCCGAGCCCAGCTGTGGGACATTATGGGTTGTTGATGGTGACCACCAAAACAATTACCCTTCGTATTTACAAAACTTGTGATAGTGCTGAATCGATATTTAATCAAACGATTTCTATGTGAAATAAAATCCCTTTCCGAAATATGATGAACTACAGATTTTACAGCAAATCTTTCATCATAAAACTAAAGCAAATTAAATCAATTATTTGAACAAACTTATACAAGTGAAGAATATTATTTTAAATTAAAATCATAATTGAATTACTTACAGTCGACTGTTTGCTGTCTATAATGATAAATTAATTTAAATTAATTATGTATTTTAATTATTTCTGACACTTTTCTCACGAACTACAAGTTTTTAATAGCAACGTAATAAACCAGCCAAATCCAACTCATAATTCGCTGTATATAAATTCAAAAGTTACTTCGAAAATCGATTGACATTAAATATGAAAACCATTTGAAATACTGTTTTATAGGTTATAAATTAAAGATCATTTTGATATTTGTGTAGTTATGTCATTTTTCTCTCTGCATTGTCATTAATTGTCAGTGGTCGGTGTTTCTGACTGCCAAGCCTAACATCTAAGATAAATAATAACGGGATAAGCTTGACCATTTATTATTTGTCTAGATGTAATGTATCAACAATATGTATGAGTATTTAGAGATATGGGTACATATTTATCAGTTGTCTAGTTAACATACTACATGTTCTGCTCAGTACTAAACCTGACGGCCTATGACAAATTAGTCTATCGGATATAATAATGAGGAACTCTGAAACTATCTAATTGATATTCAAGTTTCTTTTTTATGTATGTTTTGCTGGCGTTTCTAAGATATAGAATTGTTAACGTCACACTTAGACCAATAAAAGCCGATCCTGACCGAAAAGAGACGCAGGCGAAATTAAAGAATAAATAAATATGTCGGAAATTTTACACACAACTTCATCTAGTCACAAGCTAAGCAGAGCTCGTGTTATATATATATATATATATATATATAGGAGGAGGGATAATTTCTATAATAATTAAATATAATATAATTAAAAATAAAATAAAAAAAAATATGACTATACTTTATTTTTTTTATTTATTTTATATATATATATATATATATATATAATAAAATAATAATAAAAATAAAATAAAATAAAGTTTATATATTTTATATATTTGCACATATATATATGTTATACATAGAAATTATCCAAACTCCGAAAAAAATATTTGCGAGACCTCAAACACAGCAGTCGCATACGCTACCATCGCGCCACAGAGGCATTATAGTTACACAGTATTATTATTATTCAAGATTAAAAAATGTTTTTAATAAACCTGCCTAATTTTATTTACCTATTACTATAAATAAGTTTATAAGAAATGTAAATGTCCCTCATTATATAACAACACAGCAAATACAAACCGTCATCGTATAAAATCGTGTCGTTATGAATTATTCCCATTGGCACCATAATCAGCCTCGGGGTTCTCGTCACAAGTATTTTGTCGAGTAATCAGTAGTCATCAGTCAGGTTAATCTTGAATCAGTTATAAAATAAATCTATGAAATCGTTGGCATGAGACGGTCATACTACATTTAAGATTAGACGGATTAATTGCGCTTTTGAAATGCAATATTTCAAAAGCGCAATTAACATTATTTTATTTAGACTACTAAAATTGGGTAATTTATTGATTTAGGTAACCGTCTTCCTTAGTATCAAATAGTGTAATATAGGAATTAACTCGCTCACGATATCTACTTGACGATTTTACAAGGATGTACTGACTGAAACCACAAGCTGATTCACAGTCCATAAGTAAATTTCTTTAATACACCATCACATCAACAATCTTTTACATTCTCTTAGACATAGGTCTCTTGTGAGAAAGGAAACTAGCTTACTATACGACGCATAGTTTTTGGTATAGGTTTTGTTTCAAATGCTTCTCTTCACTGTGGTGTAATCCTGTCTAGATTGCTCTTTTAGTCGCCTCTTAGATCACCCTTGTTTATCTTCACTAAGGTACTTAGGTACTCTACCTGATGAAAAGCATGAGCAGAATCCAAGAGTGTTGGTCACCATACTCATCGTTAATGCAGACAATGCAAGAATGCAGCATGCTGCAACTTTCTGCCTTGCACAACAAAACTGTAGAATTAACTGTCGCCTACGGTATTCCCGGACCAATACGACTTGCAAACCTTAAAGAAAAGAGCGTACTCCTTCTGAAAAGGCCGGCAACACACTTGTGACGGCTCTGGTGTTGCGGGCGCCCATGGGCGGCAGTAATCGCCTATCATCAGGCCATACGTCTGCTCGTTTGCCACCTATAACATAAAAAAATGCTGACCCACACCATGACGGTTTGGTGATGCTTCATCACTCACAACGAAACACGTCAGCACGAACTCTATCTTTTAAGTTGATCTTCTGTGCGAGGGTAATACCGCCCCGGTCTGGCCGGCCTGTTTGTGCTGAAACCAGCGTGGCTACACTACCCTGAAATACAACTAGGTCGACAATTAATTAACAATTGTAATATGATATCAGTAGTTGATCCCGATAGTGACAATCCTGATTACAGTATTAACATAACAAGATAATCACTTCCATGCTGATAGTTGGGCTATACAATGAATATATTAATCCCACTGCATAGTAATCACATTGATTATAGTATCCATTGCTATCATAAAGTTATTAATCAATTACTATCCTCTTGTAATTATCTAGATTCGCATAATACGTTTGCAGACGGTGCATTTTTGTGTGTGTCTCTCAAAATGAACAGATTTTACCCATTTATGCAATATTAGCATTTCCTATTGAATTGTCGGATTACTTTTGCATCATTGAGCCTCCGCGCTGATATTGAAAAATTAATTTTTGAATAAAATGGTTCAGTTTGAATAAAATCATATGAGAATAACACACATAATTAAAAAAATTTCTTTTAATAATAAAATATTCTAGTTTTTCTACTCAGTCAGATTAAAAGCTTAAATATTCATAAAATCTTTTTATCTATTTAATATCATACCAAAAACAAACTTTGAATATCACAAACATTACGCCATAATGACAGAGGATAGATTATAATTTGTACCAACGATAACAAGGAGCATTAAACAATTAAACGAGAAACATATATAGCCTATTATAAATCGCCTGTTTTTGTCTACGTATGCTATGAAGTTAAGAACATTTTTGGCTACCCACTTCAAGAGCCTTCGTTCGTTCGTTTGCGAGTTTTTGTGCTATTTTTTTCTTACTTAATTAAATCTGATTTCGGCTCATGTCAGTGAAGGCTAACTTTTTCGGCGCTTTATAAACAAAGTTCCTCAAAGTTGAAGTGATATCCGAAATTTCGAATATTCCGTAGCTCAGATTTTACTAACTTTCTTCTTTTCTTTTAAGTTTATTTTTTTCTTGAATGCTACTAGCTTTTTTTAAGTTTTATTTTTGAAATACTGATTGCTTTTTATGCTATCCTTTATTATTATTTTATTTATATTGTTATTAGTAATAAGGCAACAAGAACGTAAATAACACTTGACTGCCACATTTTGACTAATTATTTTTAACAATATATTTGTAATTAAATCTCGCGTCTCGGAAAACGTAGTGTAGGACGTCCACAAGCCAGGTGGAGCGATGATTTGCGCAAGACGGCTGGCAGGAGCTGGATGCGAAAAGCCATAGATCGAACTAAGTGGCGTGAAATTGGAGAAGCCTATGTCCAGCAGTGGACTGCGATAGGCTGATGATGATGATGATGATTGTAATTAAATACGTCTTGAAATAATAATCACATAAGTTTTCCCTATTTTTGCACCAGTACTTTTGAGTGTTTACATAAATTAGCAATCTTAATCTTCTTGAGAATTTTCATATCCACAATTTTTAGAGCTTCGATTAAAACTTGAACAAAGACTATTTTTTTTCTACCTCTATACAGCTTTATAAAAATGTATTTGTCAAAGTCTCATGCATCGTTATGAAAATCCAAGTACTTATATCCTTTAGGATTTAAAACTCAGCGTAATTCACAATCTCATTCACTTAGAAATTTTGTCAAAAGAGGTTAGACAGGATCAAGACAATTTTAACTTTGGAGGCTTATACTGCTGCTCTGAAGAGCAATATATTGCTGCAGCTGAATCGCTCTCGAAAATTCTATTACTAAGACTCCGGCACATACTTAATAGATTCAGTATTAATCATGTTTCGAAATCATTGTCATAATTATTTTACTCAAGTTTATAGTTTAAGAACTCTTAAGTATTAGGTAAACACTTCTCATTAATCCAAGCCCCTAAATACATATTAGTTGCTTATTAGAAACTTTAACTAAATATGTACACGTGTACGAACACGTGAGAGTACACAAATAAATTCACGTAACTTGAATACAAAAGATAAGATTAATTACAAAATCAACATAAAGGAACATTAATTATAACATGCTAACGATTAAGAATTTCTTGATTAGAAATTAATGTGTTCTAAATTTCTTAGTGTTTTGGTAAATTTCATTAGTGGTTTAAACCTTTGTGGTAGGTAACTTATGCTTATTGAACATTTCTGGTTCGTTATTCCACAATCTGTGAAGTTAGAATACGCTTAACTGAATTGAATGAAGGTTACACTTACAAAGATGTATGTGAGCCATTGTCACCTATTGGCGACAGGAATATACGTAGTATTGCGCATTACAGTTCCCAGAAATATGCGCAGTATTGCCACGCTTAATGGCAATACTATATCTATGTGCTAGAATATGAGCGGTCTTCTAGCAACGAAAAGCATCAACCAATTGCTTAACTATTTCTTAATACATAGAACGAGTACTTGACAATAAGGAACAAATTCGTCAATCAGCGTTTAAAATGAGCAAGGTAAAGTGCCTTTCCAACTTTTTATTTCTGTCGGTTACATAACTTTCTTTCTCTATACCTCTGATTCTAGTTGAGATTTCTTTTTTTAATCTTAGAACCATTCGAACCAAACTGAAACGAGCTTTTGGGCTTACACAATTTTTAATAAACTGATTTCGGAAAAAATAGCCTTAATCTAGATGTATAATATTTGCATGTGAAGCAAACATATTGTCGTCCTATTTACCAGAAATACGACAGCGAAAAAGTGTAAAATTTCGTATGGAGGATAAAAGCATCAAAAAAATTTTAATTAATAATTAAAAATTAATGATAGTAAAATTTTTACCACGGGGCGACCACTAGTGTTGGTAAAAGAAAAAACCAAACAGAAATTTATTACTGTAGAGAAGCTGCATTGCAGTCTCATCGTATTAAAATGAAGATGTTTTAAATATGTAAAACTCAGAAATTGATAATTTAATATTGGAACTAGTATTTTTGTAAGCATTAAAGATATTTCAATCATATTGCTCATTTTTGCTTGAAGTAATTCAATATTAAGTCAGGAATGTAAATTTATTTCTTACTAAATATTATAATTCAAAATATTTGACATTATTTTGATTCAAAATTATTGATTAGAATTAAATCAAAACCTATTTTATCGTCTGTTGGTTACTTGATCCAAAAAGTAAAATAGTTTTACATTTACATTGTTATTTGAAATTATTTTGTATTTAGTAAATTTAAATAAAATATATAAACTTTATATACACTTGTTTGGTCAGAGTGGTACAGCATGCTAAAATTTCTTCGTTTAAAGAGAGGCCTATATTCAGTAGTGCATTGTTATTGGCTCACAATGATAATGATATCAGTATTTGGACAAGATTTCTGTTTAAAAGGTACACGACGTACTGACGTAAGAGCCACGCTGACTTCTGCATGAACGCCGGCTTGAACGGCGTGGTACTGCCTTCGCACAGCAGATCAACGTGAAATGACAGCATTCGTGCTGTCATGTTTCGTTGCTGTTTGTTGCATTTGTAATGAGTATGATGACCACCGCTCTTGGATTCTGCTTACCCTTTCCATCACGCAGAGTAGAATTATTTTCGCAGGTCCAAACATAAAAAGACTACCAAACTCAATCCGTTAACCATTCGGTGTGTAAAATAATATTATAATTTTTCCGACATTGATTTATAACCTTTGACGGGAGTTCTTATATGGTCATTTAATATGCGATATTCAGAGAGCTATTACGGCTTATGTATTATCCCGTATTGATAGAGTTAATTTTTATTGATATTACTGTACATTATAGGGGTTTCCAAACATTTAAAATGGTACCAAGTATTTTACTACTACTGTGATATATATCTTCTAATACTTGTCGCATAATCCTCTGTAAGCCACGTTGGATAAAGTTTGAAATACATAAGACAATAGAACTCGAGAACAAGACTATAGAAGAAAATGTAAAAAATAACTATGGTAGAAGAAACTTAAGCATAAATACAAAAGTTATCACATACTTAAACTTTAATTTTTTTTAGGTGCGCCGTCATTGTTGCAAGATAGCTGAAGACGTGGGAATAGACAACATGCTGTTTCTTTTTTGGTCAAGAGGTAAGTTTTTTATTTTGTTTAATTTCGTTCACATACAAACAGAAGTCTGATTATTGAATATATAGCCTCTCTATACTGAATAGATCATTACGAAATTGGACTATGATCTAGATAAAAGCAAAAAAACCTTCAAGTTTATATCAAAAACTTTTAAGAAAAGATATGATGTGCACACATGTGTAATGGTCACATATATCTTTAATTTCTGTCTTTACTTTTCATATCCATTATCATAGTATTAAATACACACCTCAAATTAATGCTACTTCATGCCACTGATCAGTTCTTACGTCAAGAAAAAGACCCTACCTAGCCTAGATAAGAAAAGCGCTTCGGCGCTACTAAATGCCTGCAAATTTCTGCAATTTTATTCAGCTAGTTATTGCAAATCTTCTGTTGTACGCCAAAAAAATGCAGTCTTTTCTTTAGCAGTCTGTGATATTTTTTTATTTTTACTAATCAATAACAATGTAGAAAAGAAATAATCATCATCAGGAAATCATCAAAATTCTATGGCAGTTACAAATACGGAGACGGACGGCCTGATCGTAATACGAATTTAAGTCCGAAATAATTTGAATGGCGTTAAAATTGAATAAACCCAATTGCTTCAATGTCATTGGAATTTAAGTTTATAGCTGTATGAAACATTGTGTATCTAAAACATAGTAGCGTAGTTCGAAGTTATCTTTGTACTTCAGGTGTCCCAGTGACTCATTGAGCATCTGGAGCTGGCACGAGATACTTCCTACACTCACCTGAGTGCGCAATATTTGTCGGCTTCATCACCTCTATATAAATATAACATTATTTATAGATACCGTACTTTTTGGACATCCGATAGTTCGTAAGTGGCAAAAATATCTAAATTTACAATTTGAGTTTGTAAAATAGTTTATGTTGAAATTGATCAAAAAGGTTGAAAATAGGTTTATACTAATAATATTTTCTCCTCTCAGTCGAATTCAGCCACGGTGGCCAGTCTCAACGGAGACCAGCCAACTACGTAAGTGTTACTATAGGTCACAAGTATGCGCGCAAACAAAGGTGCACTCTCCTATCCTTCACTCTCATACAACAACAACAACAACAACCCATAATGTCCCACTGCTGGGCTCGGGTCTCCTCTCAGGAGAGGTTTAAGGCCATACATCACTCTCATAATACGATGATACTGTTATCCAATACGAACGGAGAGAGAGCAGATACAGAACTGGTGGCTTTATGTCTCCGAGTCACGGAGGTTAAGAACCCAACTTCCAATCTCCAAGCTATTATTAAGCATTTATGTTATTAGAAAAACTCAATAATGCTTTTTGACTTAAGCCGAGATCGTGTGGATCGGGCCAAAAAGTGTTAGTGTTGTCGTCCGCCGGAACCGAAGCAGTCAGGGTCAATAATAATTGGAGACTATACGCGGGGGCTGTGCGGTCCATGTCCCTTTATGGGGCCTCAATATGGTAAAACTCCGACGTGGGAACTGGAGGTGAGAGCGTTTGCGCCTCTTTGTCCGTGGCGCAGAGAGGCGCGGAAGTTAGGTACGAGTCTTAAGACTCCAGTAATCAAAGACCGTAAATCCCAACTCCCTCAGATTCTCGTGCAACCGAGAGATGGAAGGAAGAAGGATGGAAGGAACGACTCGTGCAACCGAGCGCTGGCTACGAGGTTATTGCGGCGGTAAAACCTTGTATGGAGGATTGGCTTGATAGGCATCACGGAAGCCTCACATACCAGCTGACACAGGTGATCACTGGGAAAGGATACTTCGTAGAGCACCTGTGTCTGATCCGCAAGGAAAAAAAGGAAAATAACAAAATTATAACAATCACAAAATAAAACAAAATAATATGTATTTGCTTCAAAAAAGATCATTTGTTGAACTCTTTTCCTTCGCTCCTCTACATTTATATGGATCTACATAACTAACTCGCCGTTGGAAAGGCGAATCGGTACCAATTTCTCTATCTTCTTACACAAAAAAACTGTTTATTTTGTTGAGCTAATTTACCATTATCATGTGTTAACTCATAACAAAGTGTTAATACGAGAAAGCTATTTAATGTAGCAAAAAAAAAACCGCCAATCTCAATAAAATGATTCTTTAAACATAATTTAAACAAATATTTTTACAAATCAGCGGTAGTGTCACTATTACTGAAATTGCTTCTGCGTAACTACACAGCTGTTTCTGGGGCAATGCCAAACGATAATCCATTGACATGACATTGGCCTTCGCTGTGTTGACGGTTCATTGGAGTTAAATGGAATACGGAAGAATGTCGGTAATAAAATAGATTACCTAATTTACCAAATAAATGTGCAGTAATAAAGGTTATATTGCAATTTTATGAAAGGAATAATAAGGAAGTGTATAGTCTAGATAAGTTATCTATAGAAAATGATAAATAAAAAATCATTTCGAACTTCTAACACACAACACCGTTTAGCTTCGAACTAAGCAGAATTTGTACTATGAAAGCTATTGATTGACTGGCAGAATAGTCGTATACATTTTCTTTAAATATATAAGAACATGTTACATATGCAATACGCCCGTAATCTAAAACAAACATTTGCAGATCATACAAACATTTGGTCCAACACAGCAGTCGCATACATATGCTGCTAATTCGTAACTGAGGCAGTCATGAAGAAAATTATTTTGTATAGCCTTTAGTTTTAAAAACATTCAAACTTATGAACATAAATACTTTAAATTCCCCTGTCAGGTACTTAAAAATAATAATAATATAATATTTAGAACTTTTCACACACAACACCATCTAGTTTCAAACGATTACGAACTATTTACTTTAGAACTTTATATCGTAATTTTTATCTAAATTGGATTTCAATTGTGCTGAAAATAATGCATGGCTGAGGCCAAATCAATTCAATGTTCAGTATAAAGGTTGTAATTACATTCATAATACGTTAATATCCATGTTTAGACCATTCTCTGGAAAAAAAAGGTGAAACAATAAGTATTTTTATGCACTACTAGCCACTCCTAACACTCGACTACCGAAAAGAGAGAACAATATGAGAAGATTATTCTTTTCTTAGTCTAGATATGTTTGTTTTGATACGAAGAAAGGTTAATCTAAAATAACGCTCAAGACTTCTAAACATCAGAAAATTCTTACTGATTTCTTAAGGCACAGAATAATGAACCTTACGTCGAGATACATGGCGTCTAATATACATGGATTGTTGCTCGGTTATTCCGAGTGTTTTCACCGTCGGGCGCGTTCTTGGTACCAATCAATGACCATGTATATTCGACTATGTACTAAAATAGAAGTAATAACGATATGCAGTATGAAAAGAACGTCTAAAGGGTCGCAGTTCTGTGCAGATAGAGCTAAAGTGGGTTAAATACCTGAGCGATATCAGTTTAATTAAACTAGCGACCTCGGTGATACTTATGTTTAAGCGGTATGGCGATTTTAAAAAAGTCTCTTTTATACGTCAGAAGGCTTATTTCTTAAGCCCGCCGAACCCTAATACGTAACAGTATGATCTATCGTAGCATCTAAGCTACTGAACCGTATTTAATGAATGCGATTTCAATAAATTTGTAGTAATAGTCCGAATGTAACAGGCTTTATAAATTGAATCAAAAGTTTTTTACGTAGTTGGGTTATAGATTTTAAACTTTTTGTTATTAAGAATAATTTTATAAGTTTACCTTTCGTTCGTGAGAGTAGTCTACTACTAGAATGGTAATAATTGCCAGACTCTATTAATTCTAAAGTGTAGCTGTCTCACATCTATTGTTAGCAAATCTAAAGTTTCAAAAGTTGTAATTATAGTAATATAATACCAAATTGAATTTTAATCGTGGGCCTGTTTCTAATCAAACAAAACACATTTGTGTATAAATCCTGAAATAAATAAAAAACAAGTAGCAAATATACAAGTCTCTCAATAAAATCCGTAATTTCTTTGCCAAAACTTTCTAAAGCACTCTTCGGCAGCATTTAATAAAAACTTTCTTTACCGAGTGTTGAGTCCACTTCTCGGTATACAAAAAACGTAACATTGCTCCCCAAGCTAAAAAGCCTTAGCCAGGAGACGAATTAAGTGAAACGTATCGTACATTGAGTTACCATACCGCCTTTGAGCGTTTAACTTACAAGTAAGTTTCTGCGAGGTAATTGTATTATTGTCTATATGTAGTGTCACCATGATGTTGGCTGTTATAAATTACCATTTTTGTTTTAAGTTTTTCTTGAGATCTTATTGAAGAAAATGAAATACATTGCAATTTAACCACAATCGGAAACAGATCAAATCATAATTATATTATTTGTTTTGGGTGTAAAAAGAAACCTTGGCAGTCAAGATCACTACTAACTAGACCGAGACGAGGGGCAAAGTCTAAAAAAATATACTATTTTATATTCTAGTCTCAAGAGATTGTGATTTAAAAAAAAATAAAAGATAAAAACTGGTAAGTGAATGTTAACATTTATCAATATTTCCAGTTTGATAATTTATATAGTTACAGAAAAAAATGTTGTCAAATATTTTATTATAATTTACATAACCAGAAACCGTACCTTATATCTCTTTTAAATACAGAAGAACCGTTATCGTGAGAGAGCCACGCTTCGGCATGACTGGGCCTTCTCGATCGGAGTTATATCACGGCCTCACAGAAAACAGGGACGGTGTTGAAACAGCGCTTGCGCTTTGTTTCACCGAGTGAGTAAGGGTACCGGATGCCCATACTCCAACCCTTCCCCCATCTCCCTCGTCACCCCTCAAAGGCCAACAAAACACACTTGTGTCACCTCTGGTGTTGGGTGTCCACGGGCAGGCCCGTTTGAAACTCAAATGTTGTTATTTCTGTTGTAGCAAATTACTAAAATACTTATAGCCGACACTACTTTATGTTTTAAAAATATTAACACAGAAGAAAATCTAAAAGGTAAACAACAAAAACATTAATAAGACCAGGTCCAGTTGTTCCAGAGATTAGCCAGAACAAAAAGACAGACAGACAGAGAAAATTGTAATTTTGGTATATGTTCCGTGCATTATGTTTGTTAAACAAACGAAAAATATACCGTGCATACATATACATTTAATGAAAAACAGTTATTTTAATATTATGAACAGACACTCCAATTATATATATTTGTATAAAGTATAGAATCGAGAAATCGTTACAACAAAGCATCATAAGAGACGAAACATTCGTTGCATATCTAGACCAACTTTAAATTCTGCAAACAACTTTCCCATTCAGATAACAAAAAGAAATATTGAGAAATAAAATATAACTACATAAATTTACATTAAATATTACATAACACGTCATGAACAATTGTCTCTACTAAATCACGGACATCCTACACTCAAGTACGTGAAAGCAATAGTTTCCCTCTTGGCTCGTATTTCACATCATGTATGGTTCACTTCTCCTTAACAAGTTCCTTATACAGTGCAAACTCAAGTGGTGGTAATATACAAATTGTGTTTCCCAGCTCCGCTAACAATATTTTTGCTAGTATACTAAAATGGGGATCTAGGGAGTGTTTTACTTTTTGTGATTTTTGCACCACACTGAAGGGAATCACGCTGTATGGTTAAACTTCCGAAGTGTTTTTTCTTGGTTTCTTTTATTGGCCAACGTCTTCGTTGTTATGACTATTGCAGACGTTGAATAGAAGATTTAACTATGTATGAATGTATTTATTTTATACAAAAGAGAGTTCATGTTAGTATTACATTCGAAGCGATATATGCGAAGACAAACTGAGTATTAATAGTTTGGACGGTTTATATGTGTTTGTTTGTTTTACCGTAGCGAAACTAAGCTGCTGCACCAATTTTAATATTTGTAATACAAATTCGAGTGACATACGTTATGTGAATTTTATCAAAAGTAAAACTCATTCATATAAAATTTATCCTTTTATTTAAAATTAACTCTAAACACCACAGTATAACATTCATACCGGCTACAAATTATTTGTAAAATTACAACTCCTAGTTCCATTTACCGCTACATCGCGTATTTAACCTAATCCATTTCATTCGAGAACAATGTAGCCCGCTAACACAAACTAGAACACGTTATCGAATGTTCAGCAAAGATCTAAATGTATAATTAAGATGCCATATATTTCACCAATCAAAATTTAGCCTGCACGACTGCTACTTTAGCAGCTGAAACGTATAAACTTCACATCCCTGCGGTAACAGAATGTGATGGACAGGGACGGATCTTACTTCATAAAGCAGAAAATAATAGCATTATCTATGAATTTATTTACTCATGCTTCTAAATAGCACTGTTGACTATTTTGCTTGTGAGACTTATAGATTTATTTATAAACGTTATTTAACTTTAAGTAATTGATCGTCAAAGTTATTTTCTACTTTAAAGTTATAACTTTAAAGTCATAACAAAGCTTGAACTAATTTAGCTACTAGTCCTATAGAGTGTACACTAAATAGTAACCGCTAGACTTCTTGTTAATTTCAATTAAGACATAACAACGTAATACTTTCAATTTAATCATTTGAAACAAAAAAAAACGTTTGCGTTATTAATTTCGAAGTAAAATGTGTAAACCGAAGTATATTTAAGAACTTGAATCCAACTGTAGCAGTTTACCTATTTAAACTTCCGATTTCTTCAAACTAGTTAGCCAGGACCTTGCAACAAAACCGCAAACCGCGGGCCAAGTCCACCTCTGCCAACGTTTAAAGTAAAGTAAACGGGGCTGTGTTTCATGCCAGTTTTCAATGGGAATAATGAACTTCGTGATTCCCGGCACGGGCTGCTGCGATCGAAATACGAACATCGTCTGATTGTTGATGAGGCATATGTTTAGTTTGGTTTGCTATCTTTTTATGACAAAAAGAAATCAAAAAAAACTTTAAGATCAAGGAAATAAAACTGTAAGAATAAATAGTCGACATTACGATATCGGAAATTTTGCAGTCAGGAAACATTAAAAGGTCGTTGCTGGTCTTTGATTTGAAACTTATAGTAGGAGGGGAACGAGTGGGGAGAGAAAGGAACGGAGGGGGAGACAAATGAACGGAGGAGGCTCTATTTGAGACCGTTTACTGCGATAGAGCTCTTTCTTCCATCATTATCTCGAAACTGTAAAGATACCTTTAACGAATAATCCGTAAGTCAATTAAAAATATCAGGGATAGGGAAGGATGTAACTAAACAGCTATTTACATAAACTGAAAATATATAAACAGCAAACATTTATACCTATGGGCTTTCTCATATATATAGATAATGTCCATAGTTCTGAAATGGCTGGAGGAAATCTGAACTGTATAAACGTGTAACTGTACTGTATAAACGTGTAACTAATCTGTTGTAACTGTATAAAGAACGTTGCACATTAATATGGTATTTTTTCTCTAATTTGTGACTGCAATTTCACCCCCTTTTATGTTGGTTATTGCAGTAAAAAAATAGCCTGTGTTACTCGATATCAGCGGGTAACATTGGCTACGTAACTTTCTATAGATAAAAGTTTTGTAAAATTGGATCAATGGTACAGGCTTGAAAGTGTAACTAACAAACAGATAAACTCATATTCGCATTTATCACATAAATCAGGATGAAAATGCGTCACCAATGCTAACAATAAGCTCTATAAATATAGTTTTTTAAAATAACCATTCCAACGCCTCAGAAATAAGATAACTTCTTCTTCGTTTATTCTTAAGTCGTGTTCCCAAATTACATTGTTTAGGTAAAACCAAACGCCTTAATATTATTAATTTGACAAAAGTTGAAGACGCTACAAACAATCTCTGTTATTCATAGGATATCAATAAAATTACCAGAACAACTGTAAGTGAATAAAAACAGAAGAGCATTCCACAAATGGAATATGAATTAAGCTTCGAGTCTTGTTTATGAAATTATGGAATGGAGTGGTTGCGTTCTGTTTCGTTTCATTTTTGTTTGTTTACTCTTCAAGGATAAGATGAATAAAATAAGGCTAAAACTTATTTTTTATATTATGTCTTGGGATTGTCAAAATACGACGCCTAATAAAGTTCTTCTTCTATGATAGAACCCACATACTCGTTCGTGAATCGGGTCTTTTTAAGTACCTGCAGACTACAGCAGTTTTCCTAATTTAAAACTAGTGATATTCCTTATCATATCCTCTCTTCCTTTCTATCCATTTCTATTTACCTTTAACTCCGTCCTATATACGGTTTGGAATATACCATATATATATGTCTCTAAAGCCTTATGTTTATTTTTAAATTTAAATGAATTAGTTATAGTCGAACTAGGTGGGGCCTGTATTTTGACTATTAGCACCAAATACATAGCTTTGCTACTATACAATATTTAAAATTAATGAAATAAACAACTAACACATAGTTGGTGTGTGTATTGGTTTAGTAACACACTATTTGTGTGTGTGGTGTTTGTGTTGGCGTGTGATAGTTGTATGTTTTAGTATGTTTGCGTGTTCATGTACCATACGTACATGAACACGCAAAGCTATAGCTTTTTAGGTTATATTATTTAATTTTGTGTATGAATTTTTTAGACTCTTCATAATCAAGTTTTTTGCACTGTGATACCATTTATCTATAAATATTAAGAATTTTATTCATTTTATTATTTAAGTATTCTATTTTTTTTTAATTTTACCCATTTTGAGACCACAAACTTAAAGTGAAGATGTATACCTTGCGAATTTTGGTCACGGCGCCACTATCAACGGAGAATAACCAACTATACAGGAGATATTATAGTGAACTAGTGGTATAAACACTTAAAAGGCATAGGCCAGTTAAAACGCAATACGAAATTAAAGTATATCACTGTTATTACGAGTAATTAATAATTAATGTCGACTTGTGGCGTTTTTAACGATTAATTTAGACGTAAGACTTTGTTATTTAAGGGTTTCATTAAATTTAAGGAAACTCTTTAAATGTAGTTAATTATATGTAACTGTCTTATATTTCAGTTAACTTCTAACATCGCTCGGGGCATTTAGTTTAGCCTAATTTATTTAAACAAAGAAATCCTGTCTTTGCCCAGAAATGGTAGTGACATACAGATGTAACCAACAGTCTTTTGAATTTATTTTGCTAAATACTAGAAATTGAAAAAATGACACTACGGGACAGTATTACACGATACACGATGAACAAGTTGTATTATATTATATGAGTGACCCCAGTATATTATTGAGTATAAATAAAACAAAAGTTCTTTAAGGTAAAAATAAACAGAAAGAAAACTTGAAAGAAACTAGTCTGGACAGCGTGGCATGAATCTTCTTTTTTTTCATTTAAATAAGGGTTATGGTTATGCGAAACACAAACCAGAGATCCCACAAAAATAGTTGTCCTATTTAGTAGAACTTCATTACATAGAAAAATGTATTTCAAATGTGTATTTCAATTTATAATAGATTATGTAAAAATATACGAGAATTCCCATTTAAATATTCTAGAAGAAAGTTACACAGCTGGTTTTTACCCTTCGATCTCTGAGTTCAAAAGTCACTCTTATCTGCTATAGTATAAAGTAAATTTAATTTAGAACATCGTGTGGACTAATTTTGTGAATACAAAGCTTCATTAAACCTACATAGAAGTAAATACTTCTACCTCCATGGACCGAATTTATCATACAACCTTTTTTAATTTGTTAAAAACTCAAACTCAGAGCCTTCTTGGTGTACTATTTTTTTTTGCTTTGGCCGCGCCATTTTCTTTTCACGTCATATTAATAAACCCTTAGGTTAAAAACAAGAAACTTTAGAAAAAGTGAAAAACCTAAAATGAATAATTCTAGCGAAAAGGAAATGTATTTGACGACAACAGAACTGACTGAAGTTGTTAATAATGCACAAAAGTATCTTGTGATTGTAAATGCTTTTTTTGCATTTACTCAATTCCTCGCTAAGGTGTGTTGAAAAGTTACGTGTTGCACTCGAGTGCAAAGATTTTTCACCTCGTGTCTTTTTCATTCCCTCGCTACTGCTCAGGATTCTTATTTTTGAATCGGTCATTAAAATTGAGCAGTTAAATAGCAACTTTGCATTCTTATGTAACAAGTAACTTTTCTACAGTAATAAAATTTATGCAATGTCATATAATGTAATACTTAATAAAATATAATAGTTATGTAATCGATAATTGTTAAGGAATACATACCATTTTTTATAATTTTGTATGATGCTTATGAATGTAATAGATTGTGTTTTTAGTTTTATTTGTATAATTATTTTTAGGCCATAATGTTAATTTATAAATATTTGCATGCTACAATAAGGCAGAATTTGATATGATCAGAAACTACCATTGTTACATTAATATTTTCGGATATTTTAACACACAATGCCATCTAGTCCCAAACTAAGCAGAGAGCTTGTACTATGGATACTAGACAAGTGACATTAATACATATATACTTTTTTTTGTAAATACACACATATTATTTAAACACCCAAACTCCGAAAAAAATATTTGTAGATCATACAAGCATTTGGTCCGACTTAGGAATCGAACCCGAGACCTCATACATAGCAGTGGCATACTACCCACTCCGCCATCGAGGCAGGCGAGGCATAATAAATAATAATAAATAAAATTTAATTTCATTTCATTTCAAAGAAAAGGTCTTTGTTCAGTAAACTGTTATGATGGTGGTGTAATACAGAAAGTATTTTTATTTCACCTTATTCACATTCCAAATGTCTCAATCTTTTTCGAATTGCATATGTCATTTACAATCAGGTAAGTTGTGCTGTTTTGCCCTCTTAACCATATAAAGCAATAACTTGCAAAAAAACTTCATCACATTTTGACTACTATCTAACTAAATACTTAAGAGAATATAAACGTTTTTTTTTCAAAGCCCTAAATGTGCTACTCGTTTACGTAATATCTCTTTTCTTAAACGTTGTGTGGTGTGAACGCAAAAGACGTACGGATGTCCGTGGCAGAACAACGCATCGCTGCGCTAATTGCGCTACTCTGAAAAGATAGTTTCATGGTGGCGGGAACACTAAGATTTTACTTTATACAAAGATAGTTATTTCTTTCAATTTTTTTATTTGGAAATTGAAGTAAATACTTTTTTGAGTGCATACAATGCGAATAAATGGAAAAAAAACAGAAGATTGAGCTCGGTGGCGTGCTTTGGAAGAAACTCATATCTAGCACTGGATTTCAACGGGTAGTTGATGATATTTACGAATATATATTCTACAAATACGCATAAAGAAATGCAGGCCACAGTGTATTTTTTTTCCTTTATAACACCTTAGGTAGGAGAGCTAATAGCTAATAGTTTGAAAACACTTAGTTTCTTATCATGCGAAGTAAAAATGAATTTCTTCTTCTCAAAACTAATATTTGTTAAAAATAAATAGGGACATATAAATTTTCTTTAACAACCCATAATGCCCCACTGCCGGGCTCGGGTCTCCTCTCAGGAGATTGTTAATGCCGTACGTTCTCAAGCTGTCCGAGTTTGGGTTGGGGGCTGGCAAGACAAAGTTGTGGCTACGTAATCTTGCCATTGCATGTTTTTAAGCCGCCCCAAGGCCTCCAACTAAGCTTCACGACTATTATCCTATGATAACAACCAAGAGTACGTCTCACGTACGTTGATTACGTCCACCCATTAGTGCACTTAACCCAATGTATCGAAGAAAAGAATAGTTTTTTCCTAGTTTTATATCTTCTGCCTTATATATTTTAGTGGTCTCGCTATCTTTGAGAACACTACAGGGAACTGAACGTTTTTAACGAGCAAGACGTTCATCACTCCACTCAATGTCACTCCAGAAACATTAATCTATAGATAGTAGTATGGATATCTATGTTATTATATAACTACAGCACTGAAACAACTATTTCTGTGTACCCTAAAATATTAACAACGCTTTCTTATCTATACAGTTTATTTGTGAAGAACTGTTATGCAATGTTGGTAATTAATAAATATTCGAGTCACTGAAATGATATTTTAGAAACAAGTAATGAATTATTGAAAATCAGAACCCGACTGCGTCAATATCATATTATGTTAAATATATAATTTATATACACATATTTTTAATCACCATTAAAAATTATTTATTTGTATACCATGTTTTTCGAAAACATTTATTTTATTGAGATTATTTTTTGGCTCCTAAAATCTTTAATTTTGTGTTTATTTTAATTTGATGTACCCAGTGTCACTCTCACCACTAAGACGAATGTATTAACACCACTCACATAAAAAATGGCCAGCCGTTTAGTTTCTAGGGCGTGTCAAAGGAATATAGATACACTCAAAAAATTACCCCCATCTTTCGCAGTCAGGTAAAGATAGGAATTATATATATTAGCATTATAATATCCGAACTGCGTTGGTGGCGCAGCGGTAGCATATATTACAGCTGTGCGTAGTAAGGTGTGTGTGTATTAAGGTCTCGGGTTCAATTTCTGGGTCGGATTAAATATTTGTTTAATCTGCAAATATTCGTAAGAAGGATAGTTATGTTTTTCGAGTGTATGTATGTGTGTTTATACATATATATATATATATATATATATTTTTACACGCAATTATTAAAAAACATAAAAGCCGACTGCGTCAATATCATGATAGTCTTTGGCGCGCCCTAGAGCCTATACGGCTTATCTTACTTTTATGTGAGTGGTGTAAATAGATTCGTCTTAGTCGTGAGAGTGACACTGGGTACAATAAATAAAAAAAAAACAAAATTAAGGGTTTTTAGAGCCAAAAAGTAATCTCAAAAAAAATGTTTTCACAATACATCGAGTGTGGTATCAAAATGAAGATTTTTTTAATGTGTGTGTGTTTTAACATGATTACGAAAATAAAATATATATAACTTATATGTTTTCAGTCGGGTTTTTTAATGATTCATTACTTGTTTATAATATGTTTGTATTTATCTCAGTCGTTTAGCACTCGTAGTAGAACTTTTGCTTAGTTTGAGACAAAACGGCGTTGTGTGTCACATGTACAAAATATTATTACTATACAGAATTGTTTGATCTGTTATTCAAACCTATTGTATCCTAATACAAAAGCAAGACCCAGTTAATGCGCAGATAACATCATCAAAGTAGGCACATTATCTCTAAAATCAATAGAATATAGACGCAAAACGTAGAATATGACTCTTATCAATAATAAAGTTAGTTGTAGCAAACACGAATTGTCAATCAACTGATACTGGAATTGATAGACGTATATACATGCTTCACTATTCAGTCGTGCCAGAAATACTGTCATCGACAAGAGTCATAGAATTATGTCTAGTAAATTATCACCAACTACTTTCTTTTAGGTATATCCCTGCGAAAATCGCTACTCTGTCATATGGAAAGCATAAGCAGAATCCAAGAGTGGTGGTCACCATACTCATTGCGAATGCAACAATGCAGCATGGTGACTACACCATGGCGGCCTAGTTATGCTACAGCATTATCGGGTCTCGCACTCACCAACGAAAAAAGGCAGCACGAACGCTGTCATTTTACGGTGATCTTCTGTGCGTGGGTTTTACCTTCCTTATGGAACCGGCCAGTTCGTAATGAAATCAGCGTGGCTCATGTATGTTTGTCAAGACCCTCGTGACACAGAATGTGTATTCATAATGTAGGAGTTGTCTTTTTTAAAATAAAAAAGGAAGAAAGAAAAAGAATAATTATATGGCTTTGTCATACGTTAGATGTACAGTATTCTTACAATTTCTAAACAACAAAAATAGGTAGTAGCTTTTCTAACATTATTGTGTGTAAGTGTACAATGGGAACGCGAACTACAACAAATCAATATTCAATGAATGTCATACCCCTTTCACAATCAGTGCCAATTCTGTCCAAGTCTATTGTACAATAACGTACATTGTAGTGTTAACAATCGAACATGTCATGCCTGAACACAACCACATAAAGTTTTTAATAACTTTTTATCAATGATTTGTGAACACATTTAGGTTAAATTAAAAAGATATTTCTTATGACACGTAATTCAAAAACAATAGGATAATTAATCACATTTTTACAGATTTGTTTGTGCTGATTTCTATTACATCATCATTGTTATTCAAATTAAGTTATTACTGTTTATTTAAAAAAATTGAAGTAAGTATATAGTCTCCTTTTATTTTTGAGTAAATCGGTTTTCAAGGAGGAGAAAATTCGAATCCGACTGCATTTTCGTATGTTTGTTAAATGAAAACTTTATCATTAACTTATCGATTATCAGACATCAATACGACAAAAGAACAAAAAGCTACAGACCGGGTTCTCTGGTCTTCCTTGGGAGAAGCCTATGTTCAGCAGTGGACTGCAATGGGCTGATGATGATGATAATGAATACGATAATTACGTAGGTGCATTGAAATTGCTGAAAGTTCTAAAACTATGCTATATAGTAGATTGTTGTAGCCAAAAATTTATCTTAAATTAGATAAGAAGATAAGAAGAAGAAGATTAGATAAGATTTTTAGTTTAAACTGTCAAGTCAAAGTCATCTTATATTACAATTAGATGGGATTCTTTTATTCGTTGCATATATGAAATGTTTCAGCCACCGTTTGTATTTCAAAAGGTATGATGTAACGAGATTCTATCAGTGCGATTATTTTTACCCTTAAATAAAACAGAACAGCCATATACGTATTTTTTTAGTTATGTACATTTTCAGTCTTCTACTGTTATATAAAATAATTGTCTCATTTTTTAAAATTTTGGACTCCAAAATTGTAAAACAATGCGTAGCAACATATATATACAAGTTAACTTTGTACTTTCAAATCGACACTGCGAACTTCGTACCGCTATACCTAATTAATTTCCAAAAAAACTTGTTTTAGTATTTTTGTACTTCTCAGATTTTTTCGAGTAGTGGTTTCCGTGTGTTTTTTCTCTATACAAACTTTGTCCTAACTGTAACAAATACAAAAAATTAATCATCCAATTTGGTGCAGGCGATTGAAAGTTATACGCGTACATACGTTTTAGTGATTCATTTTTATTTGTATTTGTATATAAACGTATTTAGACTACACATCATTTTAGATTGCTCGTTGTTGAGTGCAGAACCTGAGGCCCAATGATGCAGAAACAGCATCTTGAGAGACCGCCATAGTGGTATTACTCCACCACTCTTGGATTCTGCCAATGTTTTCCATGAGGCAGAGTAGAGTCACTTCGGCAAGCTCATATATATATGTATATGTTTAGCGTTTAATACATATATGTATATATATATATATGTATTAAACGCTCATTTTATCATTCTTTCACAGGATAAAAATATGTTTTTTTCGAACATCAATCTCAATCTTACTACTAATAATAAATGATATGAGCGTAACAAAACGGCCACATAAATATATTTATCCAAGTCTTTAATCTTTCCTACTCCGCCTTAAAAAGTTCAATGTTTCTCACTTATTTTTTCCCAACTTAAGCTCAATGGTGTGTAACAACATTTTTCGTTTGAAAAGTATCCTGGGAAAATTTCATGTCTGAACATAACAATATAATCTCCTTCGTGCCATCGTGCAAAGCTTATATCTCGTTAATAACAGTGTCAACCCAAAATAATGCCGAGACCTTCTTCGTTTGAAAACATACGTGCATGTGAGTTGACAAAGAGAAGAGAATTGCGTCAAGTATTCAAAAGTATACTAATAAATGCCCAATGTTTTTATTTTCTTATTTTAATCCAATACCTATAAAACCTTTAAGATTACAATGCGTACCAAAATTGTGGTAAAATATACCCATAGGATCATGTTGTTATCCATTGTAACCAAGCTCATTCTCGTTGAAAATTAGATTTGATTTCAAGTCTTGTACTTTACAGATATTGATTGAATTGCATTCAGCATAACTGATTTTTTCAATTTATTGATATCTGGATTTCGACACTAAATCCTGTTTGCAGAATTTAAGTATTTTTATTAAATTATTATATAATAATCAAATTATTAAATTAATAACGGTACGTAAACATAGAGTATGGCACATCCATGTTCTGACGTGACATTTGACAAACGCCTTGAATCAAAAAGCCTAAATTCAATCAGAGTTGCGTACAATTTCAAGCGTATGTTCAGCGGTAAGAAGGTGTGCTATCGTTTTTAAATGTGATTGAAATTGATGTTTCATGCTGAACTGACAGAGTCATTGAATTTATTTTCTTGTTAAACAACTACGCCTGAACAAATTGTTAAAAATGAGCTACATAACGATTTACAAACAAACAGCCCTGAATTTGTTAGAATAGGGGTCTGAATTTTATTAGGGCATTATACAGTTTCATTAATATAAAAGTGTTTCTCAGCAAATAATTGGAAAGGCCAACATGCCAATTGAGTACAATTCACAAACAAGTCCTAAATTATATAGTATTTGAAAAGGATAAACTATATTTACTACAAGGTCTAAGTCGTCTTAGTTGAGAATTTTATATTAATTGATTAAAAATGTAGGGATATTAAAAATAATAAAAGTAGGGGTTTGAAGTAGTAGAGTAAATAAGAGTATATCTCGCTCACCAGACTTAAAGATTACCGTCCAAGTAAATTTTTACGCTAGGGTTGGCACTTCAGTATAATGAAACCTACAATCGAATACCTTCACCGTTCGATACCACGGCCTCACAGAAAACTAGTGTGAAACAGCGCTTGCGCTGTGTTTCACTGAGTGAGTGAGGATACCTGAGGCTTATAAACCAACCCCTCCCTATCTCTCTGTGTGCTCTTCACATTACCCTTTTTCAGAACATCGCCAATTTGATCGATAAATGTTCGCAGTGGACGACCTCTTCCGAAATTCTTAACAATATATCAATATGATCTTAGTTTAGTTTCCAGTTAATTACACATCACGTTAATATTAAAATTAATATGTATTACTTAAAACTTTACGTTGCCAACCCTAGTACTGTTGAATTTATTTACAATTTTCCTTATGAAATACTTTGAAGTGTTTCAAGAAAATTTATAGCGGGACTTTATCAAGCTATTCCTAAAACCCGGTGGAGTTTGAACTCATCGCGTTCATTTCTGGACGAATTTTGATACGATCTCCTGCGATATATAAACTCTTCAATTGGCTATTACGCAATGAAACGGCGTACGGATATTTTATATACAAGCTTATAAACTTTTGTAGTGTAGGTTTATTAGAGTACGAAGAAATTATATACGGTTTACAATAAACAAAATAAATATAATTAATCATTTAGGAAGGTAATAAAGTTGGTCATATGTACTTGATAAGGTATATTTCACATGCTTTCACCAGAATTAGTTTCCGATATTTTGGTATATTCGCAGATGATATAAGTATCTATTTTCTTTGGATATAATATTAAAAGTTGCTATATAAGTAAATAAACATCTCAATGTAATTTTAATAGTATAAAGAATGATAGTTAACAGATATTAACTGCCTCGGTGGCGTGTGTTGTTTATTTGTAAAATTTTATAATTTTACTAAATGATTTAATTTTATTTTTAAAATTTTATACTATTACACTGCATATATACATTGTGATTTTTAGCGTCTTTCAACTGCACTTAAATATCACACTGAACTTTTTGTGTCTTCCACAAATTATTGTTCGGAGGCTGAGTGCTCTTTGTATCCGTTTCATTTATGTTTGCAAACCCTTCCACATACATGATTTCAAGAGTTACATACAGATATATGGTTTCAAAAGTTATATTAACATATTTTATCTAGGAGAACCATGATTCGACATATAATGAGCTGGATGATATCACGGACCGAGTGAGGTTACCTGAACACTCACATAATTATGTTACACATACATCACATTCTTTGTTCTGTATCCGCTATTTTTGGCTTCGTAACGAACCAAATCACCAGATCAAATCGTGGGTCATATCATAAAATTCTCCTAAAGTTTCAACGTAAAATTTATAGAAATTTCGGTTCAAAATAACTCAAATTTGAATTTAAAATTTCAAATTAATCATGAAATTCCCCAATGTTGTCAGTTTTAGCAAGCGGGTGGATTGGAAAAAGTTTAAAACAATATGGGAATGAACTAATACATTTGTTTTATTGAAAGAGATGGCATAAAGTCAACAATCCTATAAAAATACCATTCCACTACTTTTGATATCAAGACACTGTGGCGAGGTATTCCGAGTGGTTTTTCATGTTGAAATTTTTCACACGAAATGGGCTTAATGTGTGGAATAGCTAATAGCTACATATTTTTATGCTATGAGTTTTTTGGCATAGACAAATAGTTAACATTTATAATAAACTTAATAATAATAATCGTGAGAGAGCCACGCTTCGGCGTGAATGGGCCGGCTCGACCGGAGTGATACCATAGCCTCACAGAAAACCGGTGTGAAACAGCGCTTGAGCGCAGAGGAAACCGGAAGCCCATATCCCAATCCCTCCCCCTATCCCCCTCCTCATCCCCCAAGGG
The DNA here is from genome assembly GCA_003709505.1 of Hyphantria cunea. Taxonomy (NCBI): domain Eukaryota; kingdom Metazoa; phylum Arthropoda; class Insecta; order Lepidoptera; family Erebidae; genus Hyphantria; species Hyphantria cunea. The sequence goes on along the minus strand of PKRV01001635.1, from coordinate 2,450,017 downwards.
CCGTCAACGCATTTGTGACGCCTCTGAGGTTACAGGTGTCAATGGCCGGCGGTAACGGCTTACCATCAGGCGATACGTCTGCTCGTTTGCCCTTATACAATAAAAAAAAAACTTACACTATTATAACAAATGTCATTTTGTTGTTACGTCAAAAACCAATTTAATAATAATAATGATCACCTTATGGTACCAGATTAGTAACAAGGTTAACTTAAATAGTAAAAATTAAGCTAGGGAGGTACATTTGTTGGCTTTATCGCCCGGAGATAATCTCTTACAGCTAATGTCATAAATTGGCCAATTAGCTTATGAAATTTAGTCAGATAAAAATGAAAACATAACCAACTATCAGGAGATATAGAATCTACGAATCGTCTAGGATACGATCATTTGATTTTTCACCAAGGAGTTTTAATATAGATTATATTACAGTAATTTGACTACTGATAAAAGTCTATAAATAAATAAATATTTAGGACTAGATGCCCTAAATAAAACACACAACGTTATTTTAGTCCTAAACTAATAAGAGCTTGTGTCATGGGCACTAAACGACTGATATAAATACATATATACTTCTTTTTTAAATATACACCCAAACTCTGAAACAAATATTTGCAGTTTATACAAGAAAATGGTCCGACTCAGTAATCGAAACCTAGACCTTAAGTACAGCAGTCACTTACGCGGACGCTGTGTCATAAAGGCAGTCTCAAAAATATACATATGTATTTAATAGTTTTTGCCCGCGGCACCGCGCACGTGTGTATCTGTTATCGCTATAAAGTATAGCCTATGTCCTTTCTAAAGAATGATGAAATCGATGTAACGATTTTGGTTAATCTGACAGAATTACTCTCTATTAAATAGTATTAGCTTGAATATTATACATAAATGCATATATATTGTAGATAAATTACACCCAGATACGAAGCAGAAGGTAGTGCTTTTTGCTCATAGTAACTTTTCCTTGCTGGAAAAAAAGGCACGTGGGTCAGCTATCGGTATATATATCGGTCGCTCATCATCAGTGAAACACACCAGGCAAAACCTACTTTTTTCAACTCGGCTAAGATAACACTATTTTCCTCATGTCACCTAAATAGACATAAAGATTTTTCCCTGTCTCTAATATGTCCAGGGTCATTAGAGACGATGTTTTTCCACCTAGTACAGCAAAAAAAATACAAATGTTAAAGCTTCGACTCGCTAACGAGTTCTTATTGGTACTGCTTGAATCTTTAGCGCTAATGTAAGTTAAACAAAAAATAAGCGTTTTTTTGTTAAGACTCTCAATTTCTGATGTTATTAAATGAGAATACACTGTGTAAATACATTTGTTTGTATATCTAATTTGACACATATCTAATGTATACCGAAGTAGCTCCAGCATACCATATGTACTTCCGTGTATGTTAGTCTGAGTGCATGTGTATTAGACTTAATATTAGTAATAAATTCATTTGCAATTACGTTGACTTATTTTAGTAAAATTTAATTTTATATATACGCAACGCTATCTCGTTCCAAGCTGAGTAGAGCTCGTGTTATGGATACAAGACAACTGACTGCGAAAGAAAGAGGGTTATAGCTTTCGAGTATATGTTTGTGTTTATGAATATTATTTGCATCCTTTACAGCCTAAATGCCTTGTCGTATTTTTATTCGAGTGGTGTGAATAGATTCGTCTTAGTCGCAAGAGTGACATTGTTGGATACATCAAAATAAACAAAAAAAACAAAATGAAAAATATTCTACGTAGTCGTTCTTTTAATAATTCACTACTAAGTTTAAGTCTACTAAAAATGATCTATTTTTAAAAGCTGAAATGAAAAGTATCATGCAATGGATCTCAGTAAACAAGGTAGCCTTTGGATATCGACTGGTATATTCTTAAAGACCCTCTTCAGTCTGTCAACTCAAAGGGTCGTTAAAGCGCCCGCGAACCAAATTGTATTTAATCTGGGTAGTCCCCGTTTAGTCCAAACTTTTCCAATAAATAACAGCTTGGATTTCCAACATTGCGTTCATTGGTGAATGCCACACTTGTATTGCACAACAAATGTTCCTTTTCAAGGTTTATTTGAAGTTTTATTTTAGGACTTCAGAAAGAATTTTCGTATTTCGCCTGCGGTATAAATATTTTAAGAACAGTTAAATCGAGTGTTAATTAAAAATGAAGCGTTACACTGTAGCGCTTTGTCAGTATTAATGTCGTCTAATAAACTATTAAAACAACAGCGCTAGAACGTGTAAGTACGTATGCACAACGTACAAAAGCGCAGAAGCTTATCGCACATTTTTTTTAATAGCTCGTCGCGTGAAATTCATAGGGAGCTACTCTCTATAGGGATTAGTGAGTCATATGTAGTAGTCAGCAATGTTTTACTTTTTATCAGCCTGCTATTAGAGTTGGTCCGTGTGTTGGCTGGCTAAGAATAAGGAGCCTCATCATCCCTATTGATCCCGTGGTTGTAATAAGAAATAAAGCAGGACAATAACAGGAAACTCATAATAACAGAACTACAAGGAGAAATAATTCTTTACCTATACAAATCTGTCAGGCCGGTATGGTAGAGAAACCTAAAACCTCCTTTTAAGGAACCGTTTACGTCCCGCAGTGGGCTATTAGAGGCATTACTTCTATTAGACAAAGCACGCATAAGATACACGCCTTCTTTTTAAAATCTAAAATTCTTCACCAATTGAATTAAAATTATTACACATTATACAACCCGCTTCAAACTGATTTCATATGGGAAGAGCTTGCGTCCATCACTGAGCTAGAGAAGTTGTTGATGTGATGTAATATTGCACATATACATAAAGTACCGCTTGTTTTAACAAGCTAAATTAAAGCTGAACTCTGATTCAACTCTAATTCAAACTTTTTGAAACATATTACATCATTTTAATTCCAACATTAGAGGTTATACTAAACATTTCAGCAATTCTTTTTTAGTAGCCATTAGTATAATCTGATATGAACTTTTAAAATCGAAATTTCCCCAACTTTCTCAACAATATCACACTTTTTAGTTTTCTACATAAATTTTGTAACTTTTAGTTTTACTCGTGATTTTCTGATTTGTGATATGTTACTTAGTTTTTTCGTTTTGACACCGTTTCTTTTCTGTGCATGGGCAATTAAATGATGACTAGTTTTCAAATCGAGGCCCATTATTTCCTAGGCATTCAAACATATTGCCACGAAACTGCTAGGAGTGTTTAATACATAGGCCGATTTTGTGTCATCATCAATACCCTTTGATAGTCCACTGTTGGACATTGGCCACTCTTGAAACAGGAATTTATGGCTTTGTTTTTATGTTTCTGTGAACAAGTCTTTTGACTAATAAATTCTTATACTAAATTAAGCATTTATTAGTAAAAACACTATTTCAATATCAATCCTGAATAATCTTGATGCGGCTTGTATAAATAAATAAATATGTTCAGACATTTTAACAACACATCTAGTCCCAAACTAAGCAGAGCTCGTACTGTGGGTACTGGATAACTGATATTAATACTTACATACTTTTTTTGTTGTATACTTTATTTCTAATGAATTTCTAGTGCCAATATTAACCAGATACATAAATGTTTTTACTTTTGACAATCTCAAAACTTTTGCCTTCACTGTGTAAGTCAAAGTACGGTCGATGGTACACAGATGTTTGTCAGTGTTTTCATCCGACCGAGTTTGCGAACTATCGGCTTTGTTTGTGTTTTGACAAATAATTTTTAGTATTTTTATATTTTGAAGGTCTTGTCGTTGTAATATGTATAGTTATATTAATTTTTTTTTTATTTGTTTGCTATCTGATTATTATTTCTTCACTTATTAATTCTTATGAAGCCAGCCTCGGCCCAGATCAAAAAAGGTAAATAACGCATGGCCTTTGTTCTTGTTGAAGATAAAAACGCTACTTCCAAGTAAACACACGCTTTAACACAATAATATGAATAAAATCAATCCTCTTCACCTCAAAAGCGGGCAAGTGGAAAAAATGATCATAATTCAACAAATATAAATCCAAAACACAGTATTGCAAGACTTTTATATTACATCTATTTTGGGAACAATACCAAGCTTTTTGAGACACACTGAGGAACAGAGATAAACAAAGCGTCATATTTTGCAACAACAGGCACTGTAGGACGTTTTTAAATTTATCTTATTCTAAAAAAAACACATAAAAGCACCCCTTGAGAAATATGACACGAAGACAAATCGTCAGACGGTCAGGTTCCGCAGACAGTTGAATAATTGGGTTTTGCCTCGAAAATGTTTTTTTTTTACATTTTACGTGAATTTTGATTGGATTGCATAAAAGTTTTAATATATGAAAATGTACAAGTAATTGTTTTCGAGGCATGTTTATGCCTTGTGAGACAATGACTGCTTCAGTGGCTTAGGGGTAGCATATGCAACTGCTGTTCCTGAGGTCTCGGGTTCGATTCCCGGGTCGGATCAAATGTTTGTATGATATGCAAATATTTGTTTCGGAGTTCGGACGTTTTTTATGTATGATATGTATGTATTTACAAAAAATATAGCATATTACAAGCTCTGCTTAGTTTGGGACTAGATGGCATTGTGTGTTAGATGTCGGAAATATTTATATTTATTAAGAAATTGACAGATGCAATTTTATTATTGAATAATTCAAAACGTGACTCAGTATTTATGCACTCTAACAGTTATAAGCATTGCAATAAATCTGATGTAATTGCTAGTTATACCAGGCTTATTATAGACAAATTTAAATGATACAACAATAATGGCAAAAATATATTTTATTACAAATCTAACCACAAAGGGTAAACACAATAAAACATTATTTTCACTTTTACTAACAACTGTTCTAAATCCTGTCCAATTTGCAGCCATAACCACCTGTATCCAAAAGTACCCTTATGTGTAGTTAAATCCTCCTTTCCACTAAAAATGTACAACATCAACCAAACCATTTCTATTTATGGATACTATTTATAATTTCTAGCACTATAAAATACTACAAGGTTTTTTTACAAGGCGACTCGAAAAGGGGAACAAGAAATAAGTGTGGCCTTAAATCAAACACCGTTGGTCCCCAAAGTAGCGTAAAGGCATTACCGAGTAAAGCTGGACATAAAACTTAGTTATCCTCAACCACTGGTAACTGCCAAGCCTATTTCGTACGTGACCAGCATCGAACCGAATTCCCTAGTCGACTGACTTTCGATTTGTTGTAACATTTCCGATAATTTGATTAATGATAAACTTAATTCCGTATTTGAGTTTAGTTTAATCGAATATTTCTGACTAATTTGGGAAATAATAACTCTCTTTTGTTGTGTTAATGTGTACCTAATATGAATTGTGAACGGTTTGTAATGATTATTTTTTAAAGATTTTCTGTTCTCTTTTTTTAAGGTCTAAAAACTATATTAGAACCTCCATCCTCTTAGCATTTTATCAAGTTATTTTATTTTGGTTTGTGTATTATAAGCAATAGATAATTACGCTAAAATAAATGATGAAAGTAACATGAAGACTATAGCTGTAACTTAGCAATGTAAGTATTTGTAGACGAGAAAAAAAAACAAATCTTCTGAAGTATAAAGAGTTTACTGACTATTCAGATTAAATTTCATTTATTTTTAACTAGTTTATGCCCGCTGCTCCGCCCGCGTATATTAGGTTAACGCGGCAAATAGTAGCCTCTGTGTTATTCTGATGTATAAGCTATATTACTTTAAAGTTTCATCCAAATCCGTTCCATAATTTTTGCTTGAAAGAGTAACAAACATCCTCACAAACTTTCACATTTATAATAGTAGTAGGATGTATAGGTCTCCCATAATCTTCCCCAGAAATACAAGTAAATCGAAATACAATTTATTAAGACTTCTGTCATGCCAATTTTCGCTGAGACATTCTCCTGATTGCCTTCTAAGCTAATCACTACACCGACTTCAAAATTCAAAATTATGTGGACTGATTTTCGGTTTGACATCGTTACAAGCCTTCTAATGGCATGTTTATTTTTATGAGCGCATTTAGCATTTATTATTAAATCAAACATGTGACTAAAAGAATTTTTCCTCCCCTCCAGCCATATTTTTGCCCCAAGTACGTAAACAAAGTTAAAAGTGGACTTAATCATTTAAATAAGGTCAGTATTAGATAAAATTAAAAGGGGCTTTAAAAACTGTCTTCATTGCAAAATAAAACTATCTTTTTTATAACTAGATTGATAGCAAACAGCTTTGTTAAACGTGCAATGGGATCTCGTCATTATCAAAGCCTACGCCTCCACTCTCTCTCTCAATAATTCTTACCAAGAAACATAACGGCGTAGTGATCAAATTTGGCTTATTCATCGCCTATATGCCTCTTTATTGGCAAGTCAGAGATCTATTGTGTGTAGTTTTAGGTTTATGATTAGTGAGATTCATTTGTTTGCTTTGAATTTAGAGGTTTCAACCTCAATCCATTTGAAATATGTACTAGAAAAAGGCTTATCCAAATAACTCTGAAAATATGAGTTTTTATAATAATAATTCTTTATTGTAATAATAATTTGTGTAATATACCTTGGAATAATTTGATAAAATATTTACATAACAATCTATCTATATATTTACATGTGTATTTACTGCCAGGGATTTACGCCTTTGTCTTAAAAGACGTGACATTAACTTCTAGCACAATTGCTTACGGAAATCAATTTGATATATCCCATTTGAACTAATATTTTATAAGGACATAAGTAAAAGAATAGATACTTAAAATACTTGTAAAGGCGGAAAAATGTTCTTACTTCATCCCTATAGAGTGGGGTGCTTATCAACCCCCGGCATCTGTACACCCCAACCGAGGCCTATTAAACGTCAATTCCCGTGAATGTATTTAATGTCGGGACCTTCCTAATTGGAAATTCCTTAACATTTTTCCATCGCTGTTTTCCATGTGAGGTCTGCTCGAAATAATTCAGTGAAAAGAGGTACCGTCCTAAATTGTCTTCTTTTTATAGCAGGTTAATCTAATATTGTGAGTGAATTTCGTAGAAATATGATCCTTTGTTTTTTAACACTTGTTTTCTTCTAATAATAACTTTGAAATGTGTCTCCGAACAGTTTTGTTTTATATTTGTATTGGTGGTCATGAAATGCTTTGTATATGGTTGTGGAGGGAGGGATCACATATCCTTCCAACACAAAGGGAAGATCCTCTGACCAGACGAGGTGATCATGCCTGGCGGGCCACTACCTAACGGTTGATGCTGGGAAATTTTGTGATTAAGTAATTCTCTAATAGATATTAAATTGAAATTGTCTTGAAACTATTAGAAATCCGTAAAAATGAGTTGAGAGTAAAAGTCGTCAGTCGGCTTGTGTCATATCCAGAAAAGGCAGTAAGTACTTTTTTTCAGGTAGGATTGAAGCCTATTTGCAATGTTTTTAATATAAATAAATATATTTCTCATTCTGCCTGTTTCTTTATTATTCAATTACTTTCGTGACTTCGGTAAACTGTTCTTTAGGAAACAAACGTCGGCTTATGACATTTAATGAAATAAGTTCAGAAAGTTACTTGAGTTTCTTTGAATTTATTATATTAATTAAATAACATTTAATTACAAATATTAACATAAATTACAATTCTATTTCTTTTTATACAATTATTATCAAAATCAACCAAACACAATCAAATAATTCATGTCATTATAATAATCCACCCCGGATTCTTTGAATAGTAAAATTTTAATAATGTTATAATTTGACTTAAAGTAATTAACAGTTGTTAATATTATTATATTGATACTTACTTCAGTTAATTTCTCGTTTAGTTACAAACATCATTTAGTAATTACAGACTCAGTATTTTACATGTGAAGACTCTTTCACATCTATCAATATCTGTTAATTTAACAAATTTTAACAGAATTTATTTAGAGTATGTCTGATAGGTTGACCCATTATGTATATACAAACTAAATTAAACATTTTAGAAAAATGAATGGTCATATTGTGAGATCGGATGGTAAATAATAGAAAACCAGTATTATCAATGAAGAAAATAAGTTTTTTTTTTTAATCTCGGAGGGCAAACAAAGACGACTGGGCCTTACTTACTTAAATACTTGTAAATCAAGCTTCTGAAGTGTATAAATATAAATAAAATAAATATTTCGGACATCTAACACACAACGCCATCTAGTCCCAAACTAAGCAGAGCTTGTATTATGGGTATGGGGTATTACCGCTCTTTAAATGCTTTCTTCGAAATGGGAAAGTGTCAGGCTTTGGACTTGATGATCTCACCCATTCGGTGCAAAGAAAGTCGTTCTCTCAAACAATCACTTTTGTGCCGAAGCCTGGTTTCCCATGGTTGAATACAGAACACTTGTTTTGAGAGTATTTGACTTAGTAATTTTTTTATGGCTACTTGATTATTAAATTTAACGTTAAATTACCTAAAATTGAACGAAATATCATAAATTCAATCACCTCATTATCTCCGTCTACATTGTCCTTCTTTACACCACTGGGGTTGTTGACTCTTCGATCATTATTCTTATTATTATTTAAAGTTTCTGGCAGCAGTGCACGTGTTTCTGTCCCATTATGATCCTGTGTCCTTTAAGCGGGGCGTGAAAAAGCATCTCACTAGGTTGCCATAGTGTGGGTCACCATGCTGCATTGTCTTTTTCGCATTAAGAATGGTGACCAACACTCACGGATTCAGCTTCTGCTTTCCACCAGGCAGAACAGAGTCATTTTAGAAGCTCATAATATAAAAAAATGAAATAGAACATATAATATAAATATCTACTATTTAAATTGTTTTCATATACATAAATATGTAACAAAACCTCCACCGTTTAATACTTACCCATCAAGTAACTACCTCATCTTTTGCACGACGGACGGCAAGCGTCGCTGAATCATTCAGCCTGTGAACACGGCCAGTGCAACCTTGTCGAAACATCAGGTAATTAAGTATACCTTTAAGTAAGTGATCACGTTAATTGCCGTGAAAAGAATTATTATCTGATCTTTTCTCTGTATCGTCAAACGGTCGACTGGCAGAAAATACTCTAGGCATTACGTCTGCTGATGCATGTACGAGTATTTGTGCATAAAGTTATGATATAAATAATATTTATATCCAAGCATTTTAAGTAGTCAAATAAAAATGTTTATTAGTCAAAATTATTGATATTAAACTAAAACAAAAAGCTTAAAACAGATAACAATACCCGCCAGTGATACTCCGCAACTATTTCAACAGATCAATATTTGTTTCGTTCCGGCTTCACAAAAGTTGCCATTGAACTGTACTTGACTAAGGTTTTATTAATTAAATAAGTAAAATACATAATATCATTTCAGTTACGAGTACTAAACGAAAGTATCGGGCTCTTATCATAAACAAAACAAATGCTATGTTCGATGATTGAAAAAAAATGACTTAAGAGTTTAGAGACAAACTACCAGGATAATCCTATTTTTGCTAGACATTAAAATTACGATAGTTCAAAAGCTGTTGTGTGTGTGTGAAAGTAGCTTGAAAATAAAGGTCGAAAATTTGCAGCATAAACGGCTTTGTCTTTTGATTGCGTTGGCTTATAAGTTTTGTCTTTTCACAACTCCAAGGGACAGTAGACCTTAGTATTTTATATGGATTTTGGCTTGATGTCTCCACGCGTTCCTGGGAAAAGGGTCTTTATTGACAGACAGACGGCCAACAAATGATCCTTTATAAGAGTTCCGTTTTTGTCTGTTGAGATATGGAACCCTAAAAACGGGTATTCTTTTAAATTCTGCAAGTTCTATTCCATACAATACTGCAAAGATGTGCAAATATTAATACAAATTTAACTTGAAAGTACTATAGAATAAATTTCAACTATACAAATTTGACAATGTACGTTTATTTTAAAAGTCATACACACATAACTGATCTTCTATCTACAGAGTGTCACAAATAACTTGACATTTTCTCGCATAAAATTTTCTAAATAGTTTAATGTGTACAAAAGGCCAACATATACGGCTTGGCTTGGAACGCCGCCAAGTCAGCCAGTTATGCACTTCTATAAAACTTTTATTCTCGTTAGTTTTTTCCAAGTTGGATGACTAGTTTTTCTCGAGTTTCTTCATATTCTGTTAATATTGTACACGGAGTGTATGAATAAGGATAAACTTGCAACATATTTACATACAGTCTTAGTTTTATCATAACTTTAATGAAAATTTATTTTAAATTAGCTTTTGCTCGACGCTTAGCCCATGTGTTTGTCGGTTATCGTCAACGGCGGATTGGAGACTGGCAGTAATACGTTGTGGCTACGTAATCTTGCCGTTGGAGGTTTTTAAGCCACCAAAAGTCCTTTGTTATCCGATGAATAAAGTTATAATTAAAGTATATTCATACCTATTTCCATTGATTGAATTGCAGTGGCTTAGCCGTCCAAACGTATCAGACAGATTCACTTTGAGACTAAGTTTCATCATCTTCATCATATTGTACTATATTATGGTTTATAGCCCCTTATATAGTACAATATACCTAGGCGTATATTATATGATTAGGCTCGATCGATAAAATATCCTGCGAAAATGCCAACCAGCCGCTCTCCCCATAAATTTCAATAAAGGCTTTTTAGGCAACAAATAAGTAAATCCAACACTGAAAATGATTGACAGGTTGCAGAGATATTTAATAATATGCTTATATGATCCACATATTACTCTTAAAGTTTAAATATTATATTAGGTCCCCGGTGACACAGGATGATGTTCCTAGTGTGAGACTCGTCTAAAAAAGACCTCACCATATATCATCCTTAAATGTAAAAATCAAACCGACATAATTTAGCACGTTATAGTGTGGTGAGTTATATAATCCGAAAGGTCCTATACCTGACCAGGTATGGGTCTTTAGTCGGGATGACCTTCAAACCTGTAGAAGGAAGAAGGAAGGAAAGAACGTAATCCTTCTTAAAAGACTGACAACGCACTTGTGACGCCTCTGGTGTTGCGGATGTCCATGGGCAGCGGTAATTGCTTACCATCAGGTTATGCGTCTGTCGTTTGCCTAGTATTCAATAAAGAAAGTAAAAAAGCCTCTCACAATCACTCTTGGATAATTCTGGAGCTTTCCATTTGACTGAGCAGAGACAGTTCGGCAGGGTGTAAAATTTAAAAAAAGCTTGACTTCAAGAACCTTTTAAACCGAACCGTTAAAACGCAGTCATATAAAACGTTTTCTTTTGATTTACCTATACTCGCGGTCCAATGGATAGTAACATATTCTTGAAGCCGTTACAGTAATGTTGTCAGTTATATCATAGTTTTCTCTATTCCACCTCTATAGAGCTCATTTATATATTCCGTAGAAAACTAATTTTACCCTATCTCTGTTGGTTGGTTACAATTTGAGCTCTAATTTTCTGCTGTTTGTCTCGTAAATTTGCAAAAAGTACGAGTAAGCCTACCACCACTTGGACATGGTTACCATTTTTAATTAATTATCTGTTACGTTAATATGCAATGGAGTATTTTTTGTGTTTTAAAATACAGATCGAAAGATTTTTAATGATTAGAGTTTAAATAATTTAAATACTATTTCAATTAAATTCTAAATATTCCCTATCCTCAATCCGCATATATGTCGGTTATCGCAGTAAAGATCAGCTTTTGACCTTCTCAAGGTTCAAAGTTTATCTATACCAAATTTCATTAAATAATAGACATATCCAACTCCATAACCTATGCAAATAAATGAGGTTGAAGTCTCTATTCACTAAATACAAATTAAAGTATATACGATACTCACAACATCTGGAACAGTTGGAACAATTTTGACGGGACTTTCATTGATCAGTATCTAATGATATAAGAAGTAACTCTGATATGCTTCGGCACGCATGGGCTGGCTCGACCGGAGTGATACCACGGCCTCACAGAATACCGGTGTGAAACAGTGCCTGCGCTGTGTTTCACTGAGTGAGTGAGGATATCGGAGGCCCATAATCCAACCCTTCCCCTAATCCCCCTTCCCATCCCCCAAAAGTGGCAACGCACTTGTGATGCCCCTGGTGTTGTGGGTATCCATGGGCGGCGGTAATCGTTTACCATCAGGCGATACGTCTGCTCGTTTGCCCCCTATAACATAAAAAAAGGAACATTAACAAAGAAAATTATTAAACATCGAGGTGTTTACTTCTTCTCCATAATTATGACTATGTATAATCTAAAATTATTTACTAACATAACATATTTCGTACGTGATTTCCGTTGAATTCAATCAAATTTCAACTCAAAGTAAATATAAAAGTTATAAAACTGAAACAATAAAAATGGTTGTAACCATCTCCTGATACAAGAATTTAATGCATAAACTGCAATCATGAGTCATTTAAAATCTCAAGTACCAACAATTAAACATAGTAAAATAGAGAAAAATTTAACTTAAAAGCGGAACTCACTTAATTCTTCAAAATCTCGAACCTGCACTCAACTAAAGCAGATTTTAAAAACCGAATTTCTCCCCAATACTATTTTGAACTGAGAACGAGGTTTGATTTTTTAAGTCTGGTCGCTGCCAGATGTCGCGAGCCAAGTGTAATTAGTTTAGCTTAATTCGCTTAAGCCTACAACTTGAGCTGTAACGTTTGGTTGGCAGAATGCCAGTTGCCACAGCCTGCGGAAACTGAGATAGACGACAAAAGAAATAAGACTTCCACACGGTAGGCTGCATAAGTGAGTAGTATTATTATAAAATGTGTTTGTTAACATTTGATTAATGTTAAATCGTGAAAAGTTAAAGGCTATTGACAACTATGTAGAAGCTCCTGGCCTAAGTATGGACAATTTACTATCGAAATACCAAGATTGTTTATATCAGATCATCGAATCAGCGGTATAATAAAAAAGGACAAAACAAAAAAATGTCCAAAAAGTCTTATCCACAATACAAGCAAGCAAGCACGAGAAAAGCAAATAACAAATGACGCAGGCGGGAATCTTAAGTAGACATCACTCAAGTGTTCTAAGATTTAGAGGTAGTAGAGCCACGCTAATTCATCACAAACGGGCCGGCTCGACCGGGTACTACCCTCGCACAGAAGGTCAACCTAAAATTACCGTTTTTGCCATTGGCGACGTGTATCGTTGGCGAGTGTCAGATCAGAAGTCCAATGATGTGAATCTCCTGCATTGTCTGCATTCACAATGAGTTTGGTGACCACCACTCTAGAATTTAGCTTCTGCTTTTCATCAAGCAGAGTCGATTCACTTTGACAGGCACATACATAAAAAAGGATAGGAAATAAATCTTGTACTAATGCCCCACGTGAAGCATTTTTTTAATCTTACAATATACGTTTGTAATGTAAAAAGTAAAAGAGTTTCAAACGAAATATGGTTATACACTTTTTTAGTTATTAGAAACATTTCATTTTAAATTTATTTCATCTTTATTCTTGAATAGTCTGACTTTGGTTTATTTATTTACGTGACAGCAATGATTAGTACCATCGTTAATAAAATGAACATCTTATCAAAATCAGTTTTTATAGGCGTTAGGTAGTGACCATAACTTAATATTGGAAGACCACTTATCATTTGCGTTATCATCGTATCGGCTGCCCACGTTTAGGTCGAGATTGATCGATGAGAGTGGTGATCGATTTAAGTATTTTAAAAAAGAAATCAGTTTAAGATATTAAAAGTTTTTAGTAAACCCTTATTAAACAAAAAATATTTTTAAATTCCAGGTGCCCTAAACCACTTCTAAGAGAGGGTTCATCACGAGGAGTCCAGGCGGGCCCACCAAAGGGCGGGGCCCGCCAGTGCAGCTACCAAATTTCATAGTAAGTTTGTTTGGTCTTTCCAGTTTTTTATTTTGTTTAGTGTTTTTTTGTTAAAGTTATTTAGGGTCAGCTTAATAGTTCAACCGGCTTTATCTAAATGTCAGTAATTCCATGGAGCCACTGAGAGAGAGAGAGAAAGAGAGAGAGACAGAGAGAGAGAGAGAACTACTCGTGACATTACTGAAGGCATTTCAAAAGGGATAAAGGGTATTTGGTTTATCTTTGGTTCTAATAATATAGTTAAATAGGATTGCAAGCAATGTGTGCATGACACTATATGGACTATATTATTCGTTGCAACGCCAGCGAAACGAAAACATGTTTACTACTGAAAACACTGTTTTACAGGTGATAAAAGATTGCTATCCCAAATAGCTTTTTACTACCATGTTTGTTTTTGGTTGATATTCATGTTATGATAGTCTTCAAAATGCTAAATTAATTAAACAGTAAATGAATTTTTGAAAACATTGGGGACGAATACATTGGGATGGGGTGAGTGACATTCCTCAGTCGGTGGTATTCCTTACTCACTTGGTGAAAAACAGCGTTAGCATTGTTTCACACCAGTTTTCTGTGAGGCCGTGTTATCACTCCGGTCGAGCCGGCCCGTGCCAAAGCGTGGCTCTCGCTACCTTTTGACACAATACAGAGAGGATAGGAGGCAAGTATATAAAGGGTTAAAAAGTTTTGGGCATTGTAGTCATTGTATTTTAGTAAAGCATATTACGAGCATTAGCATACAACGTATAAGGTTTCACCGTATAAATTTGAGCATTTCTTTTGAAACACGCGCAATAAAAATAAATTCACGCTTGACGGTAAGCTCTATTAAATTTGAATTCCGTTACTCGATGGATCAAACCGAAGTTTGGTGAAATATACTATCATAAAAATATGTACTTTGTTGAATGATAACTCTTAATAATGTTGTTAGAGTTTTGATGTCCTATAATGATTACACGCTGTAGGAATAGCAACATACAATATTATAAACTCAACAATGTTCTCAATATTATATAATTACTTTAATTAAAGGTTTACATAGAAAACCACTCAGTTTTACAGTAGAAACTACAAAAAAATATAACATTTATACTAATGTCTCTTGGATAAATAGATATATAGATATAAAACTATTTGTTCACCGTTTTATATATTTTCAAGAAAGTACGAAAGATGACCAATATCTAATATAATGTACAAAGGGCGGTCTTATTGCCAAAAGCAATATCTTCCAGGCAACCTTACGATGAATCAAAAAGTATCGGAAAGACAGTAGTAGTTGATGGTGCAATTATTTTAAAGAGTTATTTAAATAGAACTAAGTGGGTTGAAATTGGAGAGGCCCATGTCCAGTGGGCTGCGATAGGCTGATGATGATGATGATGATGATTTACACTGTTACGCTGTTACAGCTGCGATGATTTCATTAAAATATGCCATGGAGATGTTTTGATTGTTG
This sequence comes from Hyphantria cunea, assembly GCA_003709505.1. NCBI lineage: Eukaryota > Metazoa > Arthropoda > Insecta > Lepidoptera > Erebidae > Hyphantria > Hyphantria cunea. Next base: position 2,434,678 of record PKRV01001635.1, on the reverse strand, counting down.
AGGGACATACGTTTTTTTTTTCTGCGTTGATCACACATACATGATAAAAAGCTGGCAGCTAATATTTTATTTTGGTTTTAATTTGATAGTTTTAGGTACACATAAATTTACAGTTTTTTATTTTTTTTATGTATAAACCAGATATGCTTAATATGTAATATAACTAAAGTTGAAAAAATTTAAACCAGATTAAATTTTTTCAACTTTATTTATATTACTTTATTATTAAATGACGCAGTTCATGATCTCACTGACCATGTGGTGAGGGCATTGGATGGCGGCAAAAGATGGTTGGCAATATTTCTGGATTTGGCTAAGGCCGTTGACACGGTCTCTATCCCCAGGTTGATCCTGAAGCTGGAGGCGATCGGACTCAGGGATAAACAGCTACAGCTGTTTCGCAGTTACCTGTCCAGCCGTACTCAATGTGTCAAAATTGGTAGCCACGTCAGCAGTCATCTACCTGTAGAGTTTGGGGTTCCTCAAGGTAGCATACTTGGTCCGACACTCTTTTTAGTCTACATAAACGGACTTTGCAACCTGGATTTAGTGGAAGGTAAATTATTGGCCTTCGCAGATGACACAGTGCTTGTTTTTACAACATATTCATGGGAACGAGTGTTTGACGCTGCACAGGCGGGATTTCATAGAGTGACTAAATGGTTATCTGAAAATACACTGTTTCTCAATGTCGACAAAACCAAATATCTGTTGTTCAATATCAAAACCCGGAAACAGTTTAATGATAGTAGTTTTAAAATCACAGTCCACAATCACGCAGCAAATACGCAACTCACGTGCAAATGTCCCACACTACAAAGAGTGGATATTATCAAATATTTGGGCATTATTTTGGATGCGCGCTTAAGTTTTGCTCCACATATAGAATTTTTATCTGGGAGAATTAGGAAATTGATATATATATTCAAACATCTGAGGCATGTAGCAGATTTCAATGTTTTAAAAACGGTGTACTACTCTCTGTGCCAATCTCTCATAGCTTACTGTATTTCTTCCTGGGGTGGCGCTTGTAAGAGTAATATGATACAATTAGAAAGGGCACAAAGAGCTATCCTAAAGGTTTCCAGTTTTAAGCCTTTCCGTTTTCCTACCAAAGAACTATATGACCACTTCGGAGTCTTGACAGTACGACAATTGTTCATTCTCCAAACTATTCTAAGACAACATAGTATGACAGGTGATAGTGAATGTTCTTTTACGACATTCCGAGGACAACCAACACGTAGGTTTAGACTACCCCTAAATGAGATTCGCAGGACCTGTTTCAGTCAAAGGTTCTTCTGCTTTCTCGGACGCTTTCTATATGGTCTTTCGAACAGAGTATTGAATTTTGTGAACAAAAACAAATATTACTGTAAGAAGGTTGTTACCGACTGGCTTCTTACACTTAGCTATGACGAAACTGAAAATCTGCTTCATCCAGTTGAATAGGCTATCACCACACACACACACACACACACACAACACACACACACACTACACACACACACACACTAACTTATTCCTCTACTAATAATTGTAATTATTCTATTATTATTGCATTTTTAAAATTAATTTGATCATTATTTTTGATTTAGTTTGATTACAATTATTATTAATTAGTGTCGTTGCATATTGTTCAGCAACGATGCCAGAATTTCTTTTTATACTCTGTCCTAAAATGGTTGCGCTGTATTACCTAACTGTGCCATATAAATAGTTGCTGATACTTATAGCACAGGTTTTCCTTTTTAAGTATCAGCAGTGCATTATTTGTAATTATATGTGATACGAAAACTGTGAATTGTTAGTGTAAATTTGTATTGTGAAAAATAAATACATTATTATTATTATTATTACATATTAAGCTGACCCCGCGGTATTAACGGCGTTTATTGTTGTAACCCCGGGTAATGCTGCGGCGCGAATCTACTCTATAAAACCATCCAAGCCAGTAGCCTAAGTTACTCCTTATATCAGCAGCTATCTGCCAGTGAAAATTCGGTCCAAATGAGTCTAGCTGTTCCAGAGATTGTAAAAAAAAATATTATGGTATATGTACCGTGTATATCCATTCGTATTTAGTAAAAAACGGTTATTTTAATGTTACAAACATATACTCAAATTTTATTTTATTTGTATAGATAAATCACTGATATAAATAAAATAAAAATAACTAGTTCTCGTATCACGTTGATTATCATACACATAGTATACGTATATAGTTATAAAGCTATATATACAATTTTTACTAATTAAAGTCCAAGAATGTCAGTTCAAGGAACTTGAATGTGGCATAAAATAAAACATTTATTACTCAAACAATGTATATAAAACATATACGAATGCCGAGTAGTGAGTTATAAAATATGTTTCCACTAGAGTTATGAGCACTGCAACACATGAAACCCACACATTAATAATTTTATTTCCTCGACAATATTTCCTGCTGGCTATTGTACAGAAATGTCGTAGTGTTGTAAATTTGACGTCTTACTCTGTTATAAGATATTTCCTTGTTCTTAAGTCATGATCTCAGTTGAAAGACATCCACTCTTAGACATACACCTCCCTCTCTAAACAACAACCACTCCTGTGTTGCCAGTTCAGGATTTTTAAGCTTATACTTTATTTTATTTTAGAACTACATGCACACATATACAACTGTGGGCTTAATGCCCAAGGCATTCTCTACCAGCCAACGTTTGAGTGGTGTAGAAATTTTGTGAGATAGGTGCTTTGTGGTGGGAAAAAAATATTTATACGTGAAGTTACACATATACATGAAAATACAAATAAATATATATACACGGTAATATATAAATTTTATATACATACACTTTGATACACACTAATACAGAAACTTTACATACGTACACTGTGAGTAGGTACTAAGTTGTTTTCTAATTAAAGTTTTTCTGCCATCTCGTCAAGAGGTAATTTTTTACGTTTTTCTTGATTGAGACACGACTTGTAGACCTCCGGATTTCGAGTGGGAGGGTGTTCCACAGCATTACAGCCATTACAGCTTTAACAATATATATTACAGCTTTAAACATTTGAGAGCTAAACTTCGGAGTACATGGGCCGGCTCGACCAGAGTGATACAACAGAAAACTAGTGTGAAACAGCACCTGCGCGTGAGAGAGGATACCGGAGGCCCATACCCCAACCCCTTCCCCCATCCCCCGAATGCTGGAAACGCATTTGTAACGCTTCTGGTGTTGGAGGTGTCTATGAACGGCGGGAATCGCTTATCATCAGGCGGTTCGTCTGCTTGTTTGCCGACGAATTCATAAAAAATACTATCTCGCTATGTTCGAAATTTTATTGCGTGGCCTTTTTAAATAGTTTGTAAAGTTCAATTTCGGTAATTAGTTAAATTCATTGCATGAAATTATTTCTTGCGGTTAACATTAATGTTACAATCGTGTCGAGTCGGTCCCGGTTGTTATCATAGGATAACAGTCATGAAGCTTAGTTGGAGGCCTTCGGGCGGCTTAAAAACATCCAACGGTAAGATTACGTAGCCACAACGTTGTCTTGCCAGTCCCCAATCCGCACTTGGCCAGCGTGGGGACGTATGGCCTTAACCCTCTCCTGAGAGGAGACCCGAGCCCAGCAGTGGGAAATTATGGGTTGTTGATTTGAACGTTTTCCGTTACTTTTAAAAATATTTGGTAGTTATTAATATTCTATCTACCGTTTTAACTAGAAATAATTATTGAAAACAGTGATTAGTGTATTTTTTTTAGTTAGATAGCACAACTACAATTACGCCGAGTGGTGTAGGTTCAAATCACTCACTGTGTGATCCACAAATTGGTGTTCTGAAACTGGATGTTCCTTAAGTCCATCTCATGAATGTTCATAAAGTCTTCTGTAATACAGAATACATTCATAATTCGAAACTTGACCGTAAAAAATAAAAATAATTGTTAAGTGGAATCTAAAAGTGTCAAAATACTTCAAGTTTTTTAAAAATAAGATCTGCAGATTTTTATTTCATCATGAAGGTCTACTAGCCGAGGGTTGAGTAATTATTATTCAACAATACATATCCGCCAAGTAATCCTTAATTCATTAGGTTATTCGATGTGAAGTATAGAAGAGATAATTTATCTACTTCATGAAGTAATTATTTTGAGCGTGTGGTCGTATGTTTTCGTGTGTGTAGGTGTGTACGTGTAAATACGTGTAAGTGTATAAGTATGTTCACGAGTATATTCGTGAATATGTTCTTAATTTTTAATCACTAGCTTATAGAGGCTCCACTCGGGTATATGTTGGTTATCGTGGTAAAAAGTAGCCTATATAATTAAATAGAAATTATTAGCAGTTTAGTCATGAAAACAACAACTGTGAAACAGACAGAAAGACACACATACTTACTATTAAATTTATGATATTAGAACGGATTCTATATATAAATGTTTTTATATATCATATTTAAATTTAAATCATTATTATTACGGATGTGTGTTATTGCAGTTAAAGAGAGGGAAGGTTTTAAATTAGAAACTCATAAAGAAGCGGTCTACAAAGATAATTAACTTTGGACGAAATTTGGTTGTTTAACTTATTACCGAGAAGTTCATTTTAGTTTCGTGTCTCATAATTAAAATTAGCATAATATTACTCATAAAAAAATCAGAAAAAGTGCTTCACGTAATACAAAATGCGATTGAAATTAAGTGTGCTTGTAAAACAACCAGTAGATTTTTTTTAAATATTAACTTGCGTAGAAAGGTAAGATAGAAAATTAAGAGGGCTAGCGCTGATAAAATTGAAAAATCCGGCTTCACAACAAAAAATATGTGCCTGTGCAAAGTGCAAAAGTAGTAACAGTTACTGGAACGAATACGTTTTAGATGGTATTTAATTCTCACGGCATTGATAACCAGAAAAATCTATTAATGAATAAACCATTACTAATAGAGTGAGATTCTTCCATGCCTCGGAGACTACATTAAATAGTAAGTTCCGGTTGCAAAATTTAGCAATCGTAGCTGAAAATTCGACAACTGTCGAGTTGTGGAGATATGATAGTACTGGCTTAAAAAAATCGAAGTTCAGACGCATCATAACAGCCGAAAAGCGGACCCTATCCTAGTGGGAAAAGGTTTGGATGATAGATATAGAATTTCCAAAAATCTGGGATTTTTAGGGCATTTCTTAAACCTATAATCGACATTTCTTCTTATTGTTTTAAGCTGGTACTATCCCTAAATTGGTTTTCTGGTTATATAATTATCCGAAAATAATAATATTTTCGAACGTCTCTCTTTTGTTAGGTTTCACTAAAATGTTTCCATACAAATTAATGAAAAGCTATTTTCGGCAGCGAGAGGAACACAAATTATAGAATTAATTAATCTTTTTGAATCATGGTAGGCTACAGTTACTAAAAGCATCGTATTGTCGAAAATTTCAAATAAGATGGTTGGTATGTTTATTAAGAGGGAATCAATTCCACCCAGGACAAATCATTATTTGTCTGTGCCTAGGTGTAATTTTTCTGTAATATGTATTTATTTAGAAATATTTAAGTATATTTACCATAGTACAGACTTTGCTTGGTTTGAGATCAGCTGTGTATGAGATGTGTGGGAATATTAAAAAATAAAACTGATTGGCTTACGAAATCAAAGTCTCAAGACAAAATTTTTTGAAAAACCTCTATTTAAGTTGGTGATGAGATTTAATTGGATTTTTTTAATAGTTACTTATTACTTCACAAATCTACATATATAATATTAATAAACAAGAAATAATATTTCAAATATATTTTAAAGTGTCTGATTGCTAACATTTAGTAGATTTTGTGGTGTGTTTATTAATAAAGATACTCAAAAACCGTAACTAGTAGGGTTCTAGATCTTAATTGTAATTACTTAATTGTTAAAGAGCGAATTTCATAAGGTTCGTTATAATTCATTATTAAGGGTAATGCATTAAAATGTATATGTCTAAAATTAACACAATTACAAAATGCCATAAGTAAATAAGAAATAACGTCTACAATAATGCCAAAAAAATAAATTACACCACACAACATTCTCAATTGTGAACACGAATTCAATGAACTCTCAAAGGCAGGTATTTTGTAGTAAATAGGAGAAATTATAGTAAAAATATACGGTTATTATGTCGGAGCAATATCATCTTTGGTAACATCTTGTACGGTCTCTCCGAGTTACTTAATTAAATTTGGTTATATGGCCAAACACCGCAGGTATAACAATACATACTTATATACACTTACACTTTAGTTACAAATTCACTAAACATATAGCACATTTTTGTTTGTCATGAACTATTTACCGCGTTTATTTAGGGTTTCGTACTCGAAAGGATAAAACGGAACCCTATTTTACTAAAGCTTCGCTATCCGTCTGTCCGTCTTTCACCAAGCTGTATCTCATGAATCGTGATAATAAGACAGTTGAAATTTTCAGATATGATGTATTTATGTTTTAATTTATTACAAAAAAATCACGTTTGTTGTATGGGAGTCCCAAACAACGAACGAGATTTTTTGCTATATTTTGCTCGATATTGATAACAGCAACAGGTAGATACTTGAAATGTAGGTAATGGTACGGAACCCTACCTGCGCGTGTCCGACTCGCACTTGTTCGACTTTTTCACTTTGGTGTTAATTTTGACTATCGCTTTAATAATTTCTAGGAAACAATACTTTTGTTTTCTGTGTACTTTTATAGCTGTTTTTTGTACGGGTCAAACAAACAGACGTATCGCCTGATGATGAGCGGTAACCGCCGCCCGTGGACACCACACCCATAGAGGGGTTAGTGTATGGGCCTACGGTATCCTGACTCACTCGGTGAAATACTTTTTCCCACTGGTTTTCTGTGAGGCCGTGGCATTAGTCCGACAGAGTCGACCCATTCATGTCGAAGTGTCTCTCTTTCACAAATTAAGATATCCACGAAATTTTTTCGATAAAAATTATAATAATGTAGGCGCGGCCCTTTACCAAGCTGTTGTAATTTATTTGCATAATATGCTTATAGTATGGGTAAAAGAGTCTTTGTTCCTATTATGTTTGTTTCAATGTTCAAATTAGGCAACCCGCCAAGAGATAATCTACTACGCGACAAGTTTCTATTGTATATTTCACTGTTGCTATACATATATCAAATACTGATTGCAATTACTATTCATGCTTTTGCAACAAGAAATTTGTATTCAAAATTTTATATGTTACATTGAGGCTGCCAATTAAAGTCAATTCGTTTTAGACTACACTCCTAAATAGAATTTTCTGAATTACGGACGAATTATTCTGAATTATTGTAAAATACACGTACAAAGTAAAAACACTAGAAATCAAACTCTTTTTCGCATGTTTTCAATTTGAAATGCCTGTAATGAGCTCTAACCTACTAAGTTCAATACCAAACTAATGAAATGAAAACTTATTATTTTTATATGTGGACTTTCCAAAATGACTCTACTCTGCCTGATGTAGAGCATATAAATAAAATTAAAGAGTGGTGGTTGCCATAATTATTGCGATTACCAGCTATGGAGGAACGGGTCACATGTCCCTCTAACACAAAAGGAGGATCCTAAGACCAAGCGAGGTGATCAAGCCTGGCGGCCACTGCGGCGCGAGCACTTCTATGGCGCGATGGAGGATTGGTAGCTTCTTCATATACTACGTCACTCCGTAGTTCAGTGTATCTTCGGTAGATGGCGTTGTCATATGTTTATGTTGCCGCTGTATGTGGAGGTCGCCATATTGACTATGCCACAATGCAGCATGGTAACCTACATCATGCCGGTATAGTAATGTTGCTGCTTCAATGGGACTCCAGTCTCCAAAATAAAAATAAATGTATTGAAATAAAAAATTAAGCGCGTGTATTCCATTTTAGTGGCGAATATTGTTTTTGAATTCGATCCAGTTTAAATGATTATTAATTAAGCAAAAAATTGTGATAGAAAATTAATTGGATATATTACATTTGGTCAATTTTAGTTAAAACTTGATTAGAATGATTAATTAAATGAATGGGTTAATTAATTGATGAATAAAATTAGCCAATCAATCAATCGAACAAAATTTAATCAACTGTTAACGAGCTTTTACAAATGGCTTCATTGGGTTGCGCATTTAATAATGGTTAGTTTTGTTTATCATTTTCTTGTGTGAGTTTGTTTTTGGATAAAAATTTATCAATTTATTGCGAATAACGTCTAAATTAAAAGTTAAGAACTCCATGATTGTTTTTCTAACTGTATTTTTATAATTCTTGTTCTACATGATCTTGGTCAAGTTACCCTTGCACTCAAAAATAGTAAAAAGCTAAATAATGCATGTGTATCTAACGGAAATCAAAAACAGTCAAATTTGTAATATTATATGCGATTATATAATATTCACTGACTATTATCGTTTCAATCTTAGATATATTTGATGTTAAGGGTCTTTTTTTCAAATCGGATCGAAATAAGTTTTAAGATTAAAATTTTGACTTAAATTGACTGTCTGTGTGGCGCAGTGGTAACGCATGCGACTGCTGTGCTTGAAGTCTGTGAGTTTTCAGGTATGTATGTATGATCTGAAAACATTGGTTTCGGAGTTCGGGTGTTTTCTGTGTATAATATGTATGCATTTGCCAAAAAAACGTATATACGTTTTTATATCAGTTGTCTAGTACCAATAGCACAAGTTCTCCTTAGTTTGGGACTAGATGGAGTTGTATGAAAGATATCTGTAATATTTATTATTAAACAAAATATTTGACTTAATATTTGACTGCCTTCGTGGCGCAGTGGTAGCTTATGCGACTGCTGTGCTAGAGGTCTCGGGTTTGATTCCTGAGCCGGACTAAATGTTTGTATGACTTGAAAATATTTGTTTCGGAGTTTGGGCGTTTTCTATGTATAATATGTATGTATATACAAAAAAAGAAGTATATATGTATTAATATCAATTGTCTAGTACCCATAGTACAAGCTCTGCTTAGTTTGGGACTAGATGGCGTTGTGTGTTAAAATCTCCGAAAATATTTATTATTATTTAGTGGATCAATTAAAATTGTAAAAGAATATCGCCGCATTACATCTTTAACTTACGACTACACAAAACAAGACGAACAGAGCTCTTTAAAGGCTTGAAAGCAACAAAGGGTCTAGTGACAAAGACAGCGTCACTTATATAATGTTGTTTCGAATAACAACAATCAGCATTAACCGTTGACAACGTTGCGATGGGAACGCTTGCATTTGTGTAAATATAGGACAAATTGGATGTGTAAATTTCATTTTGCTGGTGACTATTTTATCTAAATTTAATTGTGTTTAGACGATTATGTAGGCATGGGAAATTCAATAAACATAAGAGAAAATAAAGCAGAGTCGTATTTGTGTACCTTGGTTAGAATAAGCTCTTGGCAAGATAGTTAACTTTACTATTTTACTGTATAAATTTTAATATTCTCTTCACAGTTTTAATAAGATCGAACCATGGACATCTTTATATTAATTTAGGCGGGATTGCTTTGATTATGAATAAAAACAATTTAGTTACTGTTACACTTTTGTTGAAAAGTATAAAAGAAACTTAATTGCTTTGCTCTGAATACTCTGATACAGTTGAAATGAATTTCACTGACATGTATGAAAGAAAACGCGCAGGAAGGGTTCCGTATCATCGTCTTTATATATCCGTATACCCTTTAAGCGTCTACCTGTTGCCGCTATCAATATTGAGCAAAAAAAATACGTTTGTTGCATATAAATATTTAAGGTCGCTCCCCTTAAATATTTATTTTATTCGTTTTTTTTAATATTTGTTATTGTAGCAGCAACAGAAATACATTATCTCTGAAAATTTCAACTGTCTAACTATTACAGTTCATAAGATACAGCCTGGTGACAGACATACGAACGGTACGGTACAGAACCCTAAAACGCCAATTAAATTACATACAATTAGACATCTTATAATGCTATCACAGACACACTATCTTTCCATAATATAGTACAACTATGTTAATATATTGTATGGTTTTTAAATACTATTTGATCCTTATCTGTACCAAAAGTATTCTGTAGTATTTTGATTATTATAACTAATTCAAAAATTTATATTTCAATTTAAATACTTATTACAACGCTATCTAGTACTTAAGAACTGCTAACATTTAAAGAGAAACCTCGTTATACCAGGGTTACCAAGTTATTAAAAGCACTTACATATGGTTTTATAGTGCTATAAAATTGCTTCATCGCTTTTATTACTAGCTGGTAATTGTTGAAGTCGTTTAACGTGCGGATAAAGTCATCGAGTCGATAATGAGAGTATCGATTTTGATATTTATTATTAAATCGATTATAGACCATAAAGTAATGGAGTAATTAACTATATCGTGTCTACCGAAAGCTAAGATTGAAGCACCAGTGAAGTATGTGGCAAAAATGAAAGTTGCAAATATCAAAATCGGTTTTCTTCTTGTATAATATAAAAAAAATATTAGTATGTACTAAAACCATGTAGCTACTAACCCAGTTCCCCTCCACAGTTAAATTTCAAATAATACAATTCACAAACTGGTAAAATTAATGTATATCAATAATATCTGTATTCAAATTAAGAAAAAAATATTTACTTAGTTGTGGTGAGAAAAGCAGTTCTCATTAACACATAAAAAAAAATACGGGGCAGTCTTTGGAAACTATAGAAGTGAAAACGAAGTAACTTGTAAACTGTATCGCCGGAGCTGCGTGCGATAACGATGACGCAAGTTTCAAGATTTTATTCACCCAAAAACTATACATGCATAAGTATACACATTATACATATAGCTCAAGAAAAGCGTTCGGCGACGATTATGCAAAGTCCATGATTTTTGTTTAGCCAAGAAGTGCTTAACAAGCCTGAAGATAATTCATTGAAATAAGTTTAATCAACGTAGTCATAGAGCCAAGTTTGGGCACAGCTAGTCAGGTTCGATCGCAGTTATTCTACAGCTTCATAGAAAACCAGTGTAAAGCTATTATTCCGTTACGTTTACAGACTGATTTTGCTGCAGCCCGAACCCCTTAACCTTGGTTTTAGATGAGACATTCACTCATGCTATACTGGTCACTTTTAGCAGATGAAGAATAAATAGCCTTATAAGAATTCTTCTTATAAGGCTCTACGCACTTTGGAAACTGGAAGTTATAGATCGACACAAGCGGGCAGTAGACTTTTTTTGTTTTCACAATTGACAATCCAGTTTATGCTGTGGTGTCTGTTTGTGTCGCTCCGTGATTTTTAATTGTAGCTTTAATTTAAGGTACACGAATGTCACTTAGTGTCTTAGTTGAATGAATGATTTTGAATTTGAATTGAACCTATGCTACACCCTGCTCATTTGCTCCTTTACACCACATTTATTAAAATATTCTATAAACAGGTTACACGGTCTCATATATCTAGTAAGCCGTTTTTATCTTTTTATTCTTGTACATTTTACAGTGGGTTGCCAAGCTGTGTAAATACAGTATGTGTAATTGTTTGTATTCTGTACATTTAAATACGAAGTAAATAGCATTTCTTCTTCGTAGCTTTTTGTAAAACGGCTTGCATTTTTCCTTCCATTATCTCCCATTTCTCTCAATTTGTCCAAGTTTAAATACAACGATGTAGGCCACTTTATGAATATTTATTACTTTAGACCGTTTATTAGGGCGTGCAAGGCTATTTGAGTTTAGAAAATCTACAAAATGTAAGTCGGACTCGCATAGGAAGGGTTCCGTACCGTTATCTATACATTTCAAGCCTCTACCTGATGTTGACATTAATATCTACCAAAATAACGGCAAAAAAATTACATTAGTTGCACGGGAACCGCTTCAAATATTTATTTTATTCTGTTATAACGGTAATAGCATGCGTCAAATACATCATCAGTGAAAATTTCAGTAGTAGCTATCATGGTTCATGAGATGCAGAATGGTGACAGACATACAGACGGATGGACAGACAGACAGACAAACAGCAGAGTCTTAGTTACAGGGTCTCATTTTTACCCTATAGGTACGGAACCCTGAAAATGACAGACAATGCAACAATGTGCAGCATGGTGACCTACACCATGGCGGCTTGGTGATGCTTTTGCGTCATTAGTATTATCTTATAACCCTTTCATACCAAAAAACGTACCCACTGCTAATGATTCACTAAGAAATTTAATTAATTATTTCACTCCCAGAACAGTGACAGTACTGATAATGAGTTCATTAAATCTTCGTTAGACTTATCAAATTTTAATAAACGCAGATACTAAACAGAACACTTATTTAGAAAATTTTCTAAACATCTGTCGTAAAATATAGCTGGTGTTGACAAGAATTTAATTAAAATATGAAACGTCTCGAGAAGAATTATATTAGAAAGCAATATCAAACACACAGCAATTTAAATGTTTGGAGACACACGATTTTAGTGGTTTAATTCTTAACTTGTTGTCAAATGTCTATTGAGTTTTAGCGAATAGATTCAACAGTAGAAATCTTTACAAAAAAAAAACTGATTTTTCCGTGAAATTAACAGCTTTCCACTAAATGCGTATCAAAATATATAATATACGGTAATTATATAAAAAATGTCGCGTTTTGTTGTTGAGTGCGAGACTGGAGGCCCAATGATGCAAACGCATTACTAGATCGCTATGGTGTGGGTCATCAAACTACATTGTTGCATTGTCTGCGCTAGCAATGAGTAGGTGACCACCACTTTTGGATTCTTATGCTTTCCATCGGGCAGAGTAGAGCAGCTGTTTTGGCAAATCATACATATAAAAATATATTTAAATGTCGCTTTATTGAGAATAATCTCTAGGACGACTAACCTGATTTTTACTGGCAAATAGCTGACGATTTAAGGAGTAACTTAAGTTTTTATTGTTGCTAAGATTTTTAGGTAAAAACCAATGTCTACCCGAGGTGGGCTGCCAGTATAACTATAATTTAAATGAAGTTTAAGAGCTCACCATATTCAGCCACGGTCAGCATTTGGTCGATAGTGTTACATTACAATATAATTATTCCAAGTATAACCCTTTAATAGGCCTATATATACGCTACGTACACTACACTGCGCTGCTACATAATGTATTTGTATGTGTGAAATTCTAAATGTTCTTTTTATTGTTATGAGTGAGTTTGTGTGATAGGCAATTGTTTTTTATGTGTGTCTAAAATGTGTGTGTGTAAAGATTTTCTTCCGCAAAAAAAGAAAGCCTGTTTTGTATCAGAAAAAGATGCTGTAGCTACTTATGTCCGGTCCTATGGTCTATGTTTATATACGGTGTATATTGACATTACTTATTTCTTTAAAACATAAAATAAACAGGAAACAATCTAAAGTATATTAATTAAAGACTAGCTCAGCCCCGCAGTGCTTTCCGCGGTACAACAACCGCAATTAACACCGTGGGGTAAAGCTGCTCTAAAAAAGTAGCTAAGTTATCTGCCGTTGAAAGTCCTGTCAAAATCGACCGATCCGTTCCAGATATATTAGCCGAAACTAACAGACAGACAAAAATTGAAAGGAAAAACGTTATTTTGAAATACCGTGTATACATACTTATGCATGTGGTGAAAAGCGGTTATTTCAATATTTCAATCAGACACTCCAATTTTATTTATTTGTATAGACATGATTTTAGGGCTGGATGTGAGAAGCCATAGATCGAACTAAGTGGCGTGAAATTGGAGAGGTCTATGTCCAGCAGTGGACTGCGATAGGCTGATAATGATGATGTTGATGATGAATAAACAAATATTGTGAACACAAACTTCTACGTTTATATATTATTAATGAAATATTAAACAAATTTCGCTACGCCAAAGCTTATGTTTCCATATAACTTTTTAGATGTTGTAATATACAATATTTATTATTATATTATATTAAGTGCACACTTACGTTGTTATACGTTGCGTATTATTATAAAACTTTTGTCAGAGTCAAAAAGTTGCATATTGAGAAAATAATGTTTCTTTTTTATAGTAATGAACCAATGTTCAAGTTTTATAGGTTGTATCGAAGATTACAGTTTACAAAGTAATATTAACCATTTATAAAATGTAAGTATAGAAAATATATTAATAAATAATTTTATTTTTCACTTGATTTTCTGTGAAGCCATGGAATACATAAATACTTTCTTTTTTTTGTAAATACATACATACTATTCATATTGTATTACTATTTATTTCGGAGTTTGGGTGTTTTCAATGTATAATATGTATGTATTTACAAAAATAAGTATATAAGTATTAATATCAGTTATTTCGTACCCATATTACAAGCTCTGCTTAGTTTGGGACGTTGTTGTGTGTTAAAATGTCTGCACATATATTAATAATTTTATTAATCAATTCGTGGAAACACAAATGTTCTAAGTAAAATCTAAGCCGTATATTTTAATACACTATCAAAGTAAATAACACAATATTAATATTCACTCGATTTGAAGTGTATGTTGGTCTAGTGATTAGTAATCTGAACTAATAAGCCAAAAGGCGTGGGTTCTATTCATGTATGATTAAAGTATGTTCATTATTAGTAGTCTGGTTATCTTAGCAGAGGATATATATGTACATATATACATACATATATATAAATATGATACACATATATATAATGACTGCCTCGATGGCGCAGTGGCAGCGTACGCGACTGCAGTCCATGAGTTTTCGGGTTCGAATCCTGGGTCGGGCCAAATGTTTGTATGATCTGCAAATATTTGTCTCGGAGTTTGAGTGTATTCTATCAATAGTATGTATATATTTACAAAAAAAAGAATGTATTTATATATTCATATCAGTTGTCTAGTACCCATATTACAAGCTCTGCTTAGTTTGGGACTAGACGGCGTTGTGTATTAGACGTCCGAAATAAATATTTAAAAATATTTTATACATATTCTAGGATCAGACTGCCATGTCCAAGATGTCCAAAAGTATCATTTAAAACAGTGGCTTTCAAAATATATGAGTCGAACTTCGTATACATATTTTAGTGATTCTATCTAAATATATATTTTACTAATATATACTCAGACACCGTAATTTAAAAGTACATAGATACAGCAACATATAAATTGTATCTTTATAAATAGCAGCTTATATATTATTCTGATGTATAAGCTATATTATTGTAAAGTTTCATTAAAATCCATTCAGTAGTTTTTACGTGAAAGAGTAACAAACACCCATCCATACTTACAAACTTTTGCGTTTGTACTATTAGTAGGATATACAAACATAATGGTATAAGCTCTCGTAGCGGATCAATTATCGAAATATTCAAATTCAGATACATCAGCATATCGTACACATAAAAAAGTCATCAGAGGGTACATGAACCTACATTAAGCTCGAGTTTATCCTTATCGTTTGCGATGTCATATCTTCGCGTCTTTATATCTGGATGTGTGGCTGCTGAAGCAAGTCGTGGGGCAATTTGCCTAATGCCCATTTTCAGAGTGCCAACACAACTGTAAGGCGTGTGTAAAAAGTAATAATTCTTATCGACTCGTATACGAGAGTAAGTAGTAATGTGTTATACACATGGGAGAATAATAATGCACTTACATGTACTTTAGAATCAGTTTAAATATCCAAGATTCAAATATTGAGGTTGAAACCTTATTTTTTACCCAACTGCGAAAGAAGGAGAGTTATGGTTTTCGTGTGTATACAACACTCACACACCAATACATACACACATCACACACCAAATGGCACGTTTCTATACAAAAACACACACCTGTTGTGTACATGTTAATTGTTGATTTTGTTAATGTTAAATATTTTATAGTCAAAACGCAGGCCCCGCCTAGTTTGACTACAGAAGCTTATTTCATTTAAGTTTAAGAAATAATGATAAAGCAATTGAAATACAATGTACCTGTAAGTTACTTATGAAATGAAATTAATTAAATTCTACGCCAATATATGTAAACGTACGAAATTATGATTTGCATGCAACATTCAAGTATATCTAATCGTCATATGTTGCGACACGGCTCTGAAATTGGAAAGGGAAGATCTCAAATATTGTGAAACGTAGCGTTAAGGGGGAATATTTTCCTTAGAACCAAAAATAAAAGATAAAATTCGATGTGCTTGATTACATTTTACCTGTAAAAGTAATCTTACCGTATGATTTTGTATTAATAAATATCGTTTCCTTCTAATTAAGTTCAACACAAGTAATGTGTCCTGTTGATTCTTTCAAAGTCATTAAATCTAATGAAAAAAGTTTGCATGTGTTCGAAAGTAACTGTCACTGAGAGATCTCGTGAGTAAAATAAAGCAAAAAGAGGAACGAAAAACAGTTATGGTTTTCTTTAGAATAGGGGGCAAATGATCACACGCATCAGTTATGGTAAACGATCGTCCATGCACCCATGGATACCCGTATCACCAGAGGCGTCACAAGTGCGTTGTCGGCCGTTAGGGGATGGGGAGGGAGATGGGCGAAGGGGTTAGAATAAGGGCCTCCGTTATCCTCACTCACTCGTGAAACACAGCGCACACGCTGTTTTCTGTGGGGCCGTGGTATCATTTCGTTCGAGCCGACCCATTCATGCCGAAGCATGGCTCTCTCACGGAGTGAGATATCATTGCTAAATTTAAAAAAAAAAGCTCATAGCCCTTTTGATACATTTTTTTAAGCCAAATTACTTAGGCTCTTTCTAGCGAATATTAAGGTAGGTAGGGTTTTCTTCAATGAATTCATTTGTTTTAATTTAACTTTATAAATGCGTAAAAAAATAAATAAGTTGTACTGGCTAAATCCAGAAGACTAGTATGTACATATAATTATATGTAGTAAATAATACAATCATAAGTCATCCTCTGAACAGCGTTGATATAACGTAATCGATACGTCAGGAAATATATCAGTAATAGTAGGAGGTCATGTAAAGCCGATCTCTACCCGTTGGTATCGGTTTGCCGTCCCCATCGGATTATGAGAGTAAGGGAACAGAGAGTGCACCTGTGTTTGCGACACATACTAGTGCACTATATCTCCTGTCCAGTTGGCTGTTCTAGTCTGGTCTATGTCGTAACTGGCCACCGTGGCCAAAAGCGGTTGGTAAAATATCGTCATCAATTTCTTTAAATCTACAAAATAAATTCTTAGCTTTTACCTTCATTATTTTAACAATATCACAAGGCAAACGATACAAATGTCTTAATTTATATTTAGAATATATTTTTTATCTATACTGTTATAATGAATAAAAGTAGCCATGAAATCTTTGATTAAAGTGGTGTAATAGTATTCATCAAAAACCAGTAACTTCCCACTGCTGGGCTCGGGTCTCCTCTCAGGAGAGGATTAAGGCCATACGTCTCTACACTGGCCGAGTGCGGGTTGGGGACCCGGCAAGATTACGTTGTAGCTACGTAATCTTGACGTTGGATGTTTTTAAGCCGCCCAAAGGCCTCTAACTAATCTTCACAATTGTTATCCTATGATGACAACCACGACCGACTGCTTAACGTGACCTCCGAATCACGGAGATCTTCATTATACATGCAACCAGCGGTCACCCATTCAGGTACTAGCCGCACCATCGTTGTTTATCCTCGTTAATTATTTCTAATCACCGAGAATAATGTAATGATAAATGCAACTGGGCTATGACTGCCACTATGAGCGTAATAGTATTAGACGAAAGCAACCCTACAAAGTTCGAACTAAAGAATTCTAAGAATTGTGGTCGAATATCGACCTCGTCCTATTAATTGTATAAACTAACACCAAAAATAGCTAAAGAATCATCCCACACAAACTTAAAATTAATGACATAAATTACAAAAATACGCACGAATACCTACTGTCCTACCTTTCACCTTCACTGACCTTGTCCAATCTTTTTTGCTTGTACTCAAACACAACCTTTTTCAGTTTTCCTCGTTTATTGTTACACCTATTCGTTGTTTTCTCGCAAAATACCCAGCTGGGCAATCACCGAACCATAAAACACTATATTTACTGTCATGTAATTGTATAAGGCTAACCACACACATGCAATAATATTGTCAATAAACTACATATAATTAATAATATTGCGTGTGTGCAGTATGTATTGCAGTGGACCATAACTATTTATGTAGATTATGGACATTCTTAAATTACTGTTTCATCTGCGGTAAAATAATTTGATTTGTCAACTCTAATGCAATTATTACCAGTTTAGGTGATCAAATTTATTTGTTATTATTTTATTTTTTAGTATCACCTGTCCCGATGTTTAACTGTAATTAAATCTTGATTGTAAAATTCGAACCATTTCCCAATGTCCCAATGAAAAGTTATAATCGGTATTATTATTAATCCAAAATAGCCGCTGTAACAAAATGGCGGCAAACATTTTTCTGAACAACTCACTCAATATGGTTATCAAATGAAAGAACTTTAAGGTTTTTTGTTATTATTAAGTAATAGAAGCTTGCTTTAAAAAACTTATTAAATTAATCACTTGTTTTAGTTTGTGTCATCAGGCTGCTTTAATGTAGTAATTTTCTAGATCTCAGAATATTGAGTGAAATATTTCTTTTGAATAATATATCGCATATAGTTGAATTTTTTTTAAAGCAATGGCTGCCTAAATTTCCAGGGACACAGTGTATGAATAGGCCTTTTATTTTATAAAACTTATGTTAGTGAAATCTTTATAAATTAGCAGACGGACCATCAAGCCTATACTTGCAGCAGTTCTCTAGCACCCATAATTAAAGTTTTGCGTATTTTGGGATAAGATGGCATTCTGTGTTAGACGCCAGAAAATATTTATTATAAAAAAACTTAGAAAGCAATTACCGTCGTCCATGAAGAAAAATATCAAATTAAATATAGAAAACACTCTAATCGAGTATTAAATACGATATTGCTCTTCTACTCATTTACTTTATATTTTGGAACATGTTATGATGCAAGAAGGCTGAAGTTCTTGAAAAAATTATTACTAATCTTCGAGTTCTCTCCAAGCTAACAGTCAGTCCGAATATTATAAATGTATTTAGTTTTAGGCCAACTAATGCTCGTTTATCCGGTAATAATGAAACTATTAGCCTATCTAGCATTTAACTTCACGAAACAATTTAACTAGGGAGACACTAGGTACAATTTATGATTCTTAAACTAGTTCTTGACCGTCTAAGATACTGTCATTACTTAGACTTAAGTTTGTATTAGTTTTTTGGGTCGTAAGGTTAAAGACTTAAAGACTATCTGCACAATTTTTGTTCATTAGTTTTTCATTTCATGTTAAGTTTTTTTACAAGTTTATTTTACCAAAGTTCATAACATCATTGTTTTGGGTTTTGATTTGATTTCGATTGATTGAACTCAAATTATGTACCTGTCGTAATTTTTTTTTGTAAAGCACTATTTTGTAAGTATATCTTAAACTTTTACCTAATTGTTTGTTAACTCCATGAAAAGACAGCGATCTGAAAACATATATCCTCTGAAATAGCTCAACTTCTAGCTGACCTGTGTGACCTTACCTGAGTGAAAAAATACATCACTCAATTTAAAAACCCATATATCACATGTTTTACCGAATTTAAGAAAAAGAGGAGATTCTTAATCTGTCGTGATCTTTTATAAAGACATTAATTAAAATTTTCTTTCAAATCTTATAATTTTATCGTATAAAGAATAATTAAATACCTTCTTTTATTCTTATTTAAATTTCTTGTCATTCTAAATCATGGTCAATATCAAATAACATGATAAAATCTTGAAACTAGCAGAAATTAAAAATAGAATCTGCCCGATCTGCCCTTACAAATACAGTTAAGTTCCCAACAACAAACTACCTTAGTTAATCTAAAGAAGCAACTCGCAAACAAATTCTATTAGCGCCAAGGTCCCCAATGAAAGTATTACCAAGAATCGTTACTTTCTACTTTACGAGGCATGTTATGTGCAATACACTGAACATTGTGAATGTACTTTGTTGTAGGGAGAAGGAGAACCAAATTGTATACCTACTTTTTAGTTCTTATTACAACGTGACGAGGGCGTTCGAGAATTTAGCGTCTTTTTTTCGTATATTTTTATCCTTATTTCTGCTGTAGGCAGACGGTGGAACGCCATTTGCAGAATTCGTGACATACAGCTCGCACCTTTTTCACATTCATCACGTCATTATTTGTTTTCATATGCACAAACGTTTTATTAATTTTTTTTTTTGCGTTCCACAAATACACGGCACGTTCTATGGGAAATTATTACAGACGTGAGTACCTACATCAGCATCAGACAGACTCACTTATGCTTTACATATTGTATATAGTTAATATTGTATTATACTATATAGTATATAGTTAATATTGTATTATAATAGCTTGCTACGATGTATTCATGATGGAGAATACATGGCATGGGCCTTCTCGACCGGAGTTATACCACGGTCTCATAAAACATATGGTAAACCAGTGTACCAGGTACTTATATTTTCCCTTATTTAGTTCTGAATTCAAACTATGAATAGATCTTTAGAATTCTTTAGAAGATTATTTTCATGCTAACTGCATGAAAATAATCTTCTGAGAGATGCTAAAATTAGAAGTATTTTTATCAAGTCATTTGATACAAGAGAAGTTATCAGCTAGTGATTCTAAATCCTTATAGTTAAGTCTATCCAAATTGCCTCGTTGGTCTATCGATTACCATATGCAACTGCCGTTCAAGAGGACTCAGACTTAATTTTCGTGTCAATAAATATTATATTTTAGAATTTTCTTGATTATAGAAATGCTTTATAACAGTCCGGAATTTGAAGTTAGGATCTTATCCACTGTGCCTGGCAAAGCTCGTAAATTAATCGTTCCTGCATGTAATCACTCCCTGGTCCTATCAAATAGCCGTCCCATTAACTTGTGAAAGTAAGAGGACAAAAACTGCATCAGTTTTTGCGCTCACACTTATGAACAATCATATCTCCTGCGTCTAGTAGTAGCTGATCTGAACTGCAGAAAAAATTGGCTAGTAATACATCACATAATACTTATGATTAATATCAGAATTAACTCCAAGTTTAGCCTTCGTTATGTTGTTTTATGTCAACTCATTAGGTTTGATATAAAAATGGTTCTCGTATTCGATCAAACAGAAGTAATGATGAAAATGAATGTAGACGTTTTTCACAAAACATGAAAAAGTAGACCATGAAATAGAAAGGATGTGAATGACATACAGACACTAGAATAAAGTGATTGTATTGGAAGGGTGCGTTCGGAATCCGTATTCTATTAACATTTATTTTTACCAACGTCGTTTGTTTTATGGCTGCAATTTTTCCCAGACAACTACGTTTCAATGTACTAGAGGCAAATTTGGGTCTAAAGTTTTGAAGGGTAAAGTTTATTTTATATCAACTAGATGCTGTGTATATAACAAAAAAACAATGACTGACCAGTTTTAATGGTAATTATGAAACAATTTATAGTATCTTAAATATAAAATTCTCGTGTCACGGTATTTTTATGAAATTTTGTATGCATATCGGGTAGGTTTGAGAATCGGCCAACATCTATTTTACATACCCCTTAATGTTTATGGTAAAACAAAGTGTGCCGAGTCAACTCATAACAGTATAAAAGTCAGTCATTTCTAACGTCAACAGATTTCAATAGTCTACTGCTGAACATAGCTCTGTTCTTAGATGGGAGATTTTGACCTTCTATGCCACCATGGTCGTTGTTTTTTGGTTAAAGGTTTATTTCAAGAGGGTCTGGATGTCTTTTTTTATCTATGGGCCTGTCATAATGACTCTACTTTGATGTGACTGATGGAACGCATATGCAGAATCCAAGAGTGGGGGTCACCATACTCATTGCTAATTCAGACAATGCAGCATGGTGACCCACACCATAGCAATTTAGTGATGTTCCTGCATCATACGGCCTCTGGTCTCTCAATCACCAATGAAACACGACAGCACGAACGCTTGCATTTTACGTTGATATTCTGTGCGAGGGTAGTACCGTCCCCGTTGAGCCGGTCCGTTCGTGCTCTTAGCGTGCGAATTAGCGTGACTCTACAACCTTGATATTAGTTCTCGGATTCCTCCTAGTTTAGGTGGAAAATAGCACACCTTGTGTTAGTCGGTCTGATTCCGAACCCAGCTGTATGCATGTGCATATTTTGTTTTTTATCTTGGCAGTGTACTATCCAGCCTAGTTTGCATTTTTTCTCTGCTTTTTCTCTATCGGGTCATTCATCCGTCTTATCCTTTATATAATTATAAAGGATTATAATATAAAGTATATTATAGTATTCATTACATCCTCGATTCCGATGAGATTGGATAACGTATCACACAGAATGTGTTATGTAATTAGGTGTTTGAGTTGTGTTAAGAGAAATGTTGTGTCAGCGTTGATTATTGATTATGAGCACGACATCGGACTATGGGTCCGATGTCGTGCTCATAATCAACGCTGACATTGGACTTGGACTTCTTTTATTACATGTTAAATTAATGTTTGTGGATTTTATTTTTCCATTTAAAAGTATGTAACTTTTCCATTATATATATATATATATATAACTTACTAGCATTTAACCGAAGCTCTGCCGCTTTATGTCGGTAAAGAAAAGCTCATGTTTTTCCTCAAGAATCAAAGTATATCCAAGCAACGTTTTATTAAATTATACGCAGTGGCTTAGCCTTGAAAAGAAGCAAACTGAGTTCCTTTCAAATTTACTATATTAGAATGGATAATTATTTTAGTATAAAGCATAGCTATTGAATTATACAGAAACTTGACAGTACTTGTTTGTATGATCTGGAAATATTTGTTTCCTAGTTTGGGTATGTTCTTTGTGTAATATGAATATATTGTGAATGTATAAACAAAAAAATATTTGAGTTATTTGTTACTCATAATACAAGCTCTGTTAGTTTTGAAGCATATAACGTTGTGTAAAAAACAGCTAAATATGGTTCGAATTAACTTTGAATTTTCAACATAACTAGTTATGTTGAAAATTCAAAGTTAATCCGAATTAAAAATGACCGATATTAAAAATTTAAAATTGCCGAAATAAAATCCTCATCTCAGTCATTTTTAATGACTTATTTGTTTTCATTAACTAGTATAAATAGAACTCTCATTATACTGAACTATTAATATACTGGACTTATAGCTTAATGTGGTCTTGTGTTCATAATTTTATAACTTCATTACAAGTATTATTAAAAATTGTATTTGTACATTTGTACACTTTTTTTAACGTAGAAATATTAAGAATTCCAAATATAAAGATATAGCCCACAAATAACAATAGGTCCTATATTTAGATTCAGTCAATTTGTGTTTTTACTATTTACTGTTCCTAAATATATATTGACGATTATTTTTTTATATTTCTCAACATATTCAGATAAAAATAATTAAGTATTCAGTTAATACCTAATTTATTTTCTGCATAAAAGGTCTTAGAATTCTTCTCTTTCTGGGCAAAATAGTTCTGGTGGTAAAAAGTCATGGTTCTTTAAATAGAAGATTTCATTAGACTGGCTAGCATTTTTTTATTTCAATTGTATTTTTACACTTTTTGACTTGCATATACACAGTTTTTTAGTGTTTTTAAGTTTTAAAACTATGAACATACATACATACATACAACCGTTTATCCTCTCATCAAATCTTCTACTAAAATAATTAAGAACTAAAGTTGCGTTTCGTAAGAGCTCATTAAGAGAGCAAATTATACAGTTTTACAAAATTTCAATAATCACAAATTTTAACAAAAATAATGACTTCAAGAACTGGACTAAATTTAAATAGGACTACACGGAAAGCACCTGGTATGAAATAATAAAGAATCATCAAAATCGATTCACTCAGATGTAAGCTGGTAACAAACGTGAAAAAGAATACCGTCAATTTGATAACCTCATCCTGTTTGCAGATGATTAAAAAGAAGTAAAACTCTATACCAACCTGTCTAACTTCTAAGAAACCAAATAACCAAAATCTCCTTTCTGAGAAGGTCCGGCAATACTGAGGGCTATCGATGATGATGGTAGAGATGATGTAGGTTGGACTGAATAAATAGCTTTGCTCGTTATATTTTGTTAATTCTTGTTTAGTATTTCTAACCTCAAAAACTTTAAATATATGTCCATACAATGTATATAAATATTACACCACAATATAATACACCACATGTTTTCTTAAAAGCATCAATTACCAAAGTTTCATGATTTTGGCAGTTTCTGCCATACCTAAATTAATCAGTTAGTCAGTCAGGGTACTTACGTTGAATAGTAAATATTAAAGAAAAATTTATGAAACATTGTAACATTTTTCTTGCCAAAATTTCAACTACAATTTACGTATACAGAAGAATTTCCAAGTAATACATTTAACTGTAAACATATGTTGTTTTATACAACTGTTTCTTCGCAATCTCTTCAACGAGATTTAACTGTACACAGATTTACATGACATTTTCTCGTTATTTCTACATACGAGATACGTATGAGCGTGAGTTAGTGTCTCAGATAAAATAAATTTCAACGTTTTATGTTTATTTAATAAGTTACAGGCCTATAGCTAATTGAGTAAAGTAGTTTGTGAATTACATTTCGTAAGTGAGTTAAAAAATACAATTTCTTTTGGACTAATTCCGGAAACTTTTTAAAGAATATAATTTAGCAATAAAGTTTGATCATATTCCATCAATAAATAGATAGATCACCGATAGCTAATATGATGGTATTAAAAATATGCTAGTGTAAGTTAAGTTCATTACGAACTGAATTTAAAAAAAAACATGATTCAGAATTTTTAAATCGATTGAGGCATTCTTGAGGTATACTACAGCAATATAAATTGAATATATAATTATAATCATTATGGATAAATATCCTTAATAGTTCTGGCAAGACTACGTTGTGGCTTCGTAAATATTGCCGTTGGATGTTTTTAAGCCGCCCTAAGGCCTCCCACTAAGCTTCACGACTGTTATCCTATGAAAACAACCGAGACCGACTGCTTAACGTGACCTCCGTTCACGGAGACGCTCATGGTAACATGCAACCAGCGGTCACCCATGCAGGTACTTACCCGCGCCGTCTTTGCTTACCCTCGGTGATTGTTTCTAATCACCGAGTGCAACTGGGCTATGAGCGCCTCTTTTAATAATTGTCGAATAAATATTGTCATCTATAATCACACCATCCAGTTATCACAGCTGGAAACTTTCAGACAATCTATAAATTAAATACTTTACAGGGTGGCTTTATTACGTGCAACCAGCTGTATAAAGGCCCGTTAAGTCTCATTATTCGGTACATGTATTCTGTAGCAATTAATACAAAAGGTTTTATTTTATAAATTAGGAGTAAAAACAATGGAGATACTTTAATTTAAATTCTAAAGATGTTATAAATTTATCTTATACCTCTTAACGAGCAATTCTTGTATGTATTTATAAATATTTTCAGACGTTTAACACACAACGAAATCTAGTTCCAAACTAAACAGAACTTGCACTGTGGGTACTAGATAACTGATATAATAACTTATGTATTTTTTTTGTGAAGTTTAGATTTCTCTATATAATATGTATGTTTTTACGAAAAGAGTATAAATGTATTAATATCAGTTTTCAACCAAAAACTAAATCAAATAACACATTTCAACAAAAAATATACCAAAATACGGATTTTCATAATCGTAGGTATATATTAAGTATACTTTCGTATTTTATGTTTTAAGTTTTTGATCTATGACCGAAAGTGAAGTAAAAGTGATGAATGTTTTTGATATATATATATATAACTTTCACTTATATTTAATAAAGGAGCTAACTTCTAAGGTTAATAAAACGCAAATTAATTTAGCGTGTTGGTGTAATGTTGGTAAATCTTTATTAAGGCTTAGTGAGACGCGACCCCAGCTCCCGGGTAGATCTGACACTTGGTTTTCAAACTTTGACTGTGGTTGACGGTCTATGTTAGAAGAGAAGAGCGGGAAACAAAATCTCACCTATAATGCTTGCAAAAAAATGAGTTTGCTACTAATTAATTTTACAACGTTTCTTCATATTTAAGTTAATAAATTACCAATCAATTTATTTATAACAAAAGTTAAATTGAAAAATATGAAGTAATTTCAAAGTGAATAATACAGTTTAGTCAAAGTAAGTGTAAGTTTATTTATATATTTACAATTACTCTATTTACACCTTTTGTTATATGGAGGTATGATGAGACATGTATTTATGTAGTACTTTCAATTTTATGTTCGGTTTGATCTGCCAACCCATAGATGGCGCTGTTAGGGTAGGCTGAATCACGCTAGTGTTTCGTGACAGCAGTGATTGTAAATACCTCGAAGAAATATTTTTGTGTGAGAATTGTGAGTTAAGAATATACATGTCTCATTATATTTTGGGGCTGTATTATTTCTTGCCTATGGACCCTTGATTTCGTTCACTTGTCACATTATTATACCACAAAATAGAAAAATAATAGATCAATAAAATAAATACATTAAACGGTGTAAAATATTTTAAGCCTTCTATGTTTTTTCTTTCTAATCAATATATGACTTGTTATTTCCAACAATTAAAACCAAATTAATTTTATTTTAGTTTGTGTATTATGTAAAACTTCTTTAATTATGTTTCTGAGATCTTCTAGAGCGGAAGATATTTAAAACTAAAACGGTTGGCCTAGTGGTTTCAGTGGTCGCCACACCACTTTCTACTGCGCCAATTGATGTGGGTTCAAATCCTACATGGGACAACACTTTGTGTGATCCATAAATTGTTGTTCTAAGTCTGGGTGTACTTTGTGTCCGTTTCATGTATGTTTGTAAAGATCCCTGCGACACAGTAATGTATATTCCTAATGCGGGAGTTGTAAAAAAAAACTAAGCTAAACTGCGCACTTGCGTTATTATTGTTAAAATTAAATCGCTACGTTTCAATTCTTTCACCATAACTTAGTTGCAGCTGTACTTTGAAGTCCCAGTAGAGCTCTTGACCCCCTATAAAGCTCTGAAAACGCTAACAAATCAGCACTTTGATCTGATTGCGTTCTCGCTTTTACGATTAAAATTGACAAGTTGATGTAATCCTTGCCAGTTGACTTGAAATTTAATATGGAACTTGTAAATGATGAGACATAAAAGGAGGATCACCTTTCCTGTTCATACCGTGCGTCTCGTGAGAACTGACTGAGAGAGTATACTACTTACAAAAATCTATGTCCAATACGGGCTGATGATGTTGACTGTACCGTACCGTATTATTGTACTCACCAAGCAATAATAGCCTGTCTGGGTGTGAATCAATACCATGTCCTTTAGCTTAACAACTAAACGGGACATGTTCATCTAACGTTTAGTAAACTTAATTAATTTACATGAGAATATTAAGTTAGTTTTTGTACCCTTCAAAAACTCAAAAAGTTATTTACCGATTGAGCTAAACTTTTGACATGCACGATATGAAAAAACTCTTGTAAAACTCAATAGACCCCATGTTTCATGGTACCATGGTTACCATACCATATGGTTACCACTACTCTTGGATATTCCATCAGGCAGATTAGAGAGATTCACATTGGTAATCCTATGTATGTATATATAAAAATGGTTTTATTGAATTTTTTGCAGCGATAATGAGTCACAGAAAGTAACAAGGTACTATTGTCAATAATACAAGGTATTAAACTAAGTCCCTTGTAAGCCCACTTTAAATAGAACTCTAAATTTTATCCACCAGGCCATTTAAGCTCCTTTTCTATCGCACTTCAAGCATGAACTTATTTACTTTACTTTCCGACGCTTACATGTAAAATAACATTGTTAGAATAGTATTTTGTACTTAGAAATGGAGCCTAGACGTTTTCAAGACAGTGAATCGTCATTTAAGGGTAATGTAGGGAGGTCTGCACGGTACGTTAACTGGTTTATGACACGTGAATTTCTTTAGGTTTTCCTCTCCCTCGGTATGATAAATGTGTTCTGTTGATAGATATGAATGGAGTAGATTGAAGGCGAAATTGCATTTTAATTTATGTCATATTTTTTCATGGTTTGAACGCAAATGGAAAAGAAAACAGATTATTTTTAGGATACCTTGTGATCTATGATTAAATTCGAATTGTATCATATGAAACCATTAAGTTGAAATCGTATACATTCTAAAGATGTATGGAAAATCAACTAGCACAATAGTAATGTTTTTAAGTCATACCATTTTTCCTTATATTTTTTAAATATTATAGTTAAGCAACAATGTGTTGCTCTGTAAATAAGTAAAATAAATGAAAAAAAACCGGGCTAAGTGTGAGTCAGACTCGTGCTCCGAGTATTAAATGATGTAACTAAAAGTTTATGCTTTTCGTTTTTTTTTCTTTATCTGTATTATAAGACGTCACTTCGTACCAAATTTCTAACTTCTGAGTTCACGGAAAGTATCCTGTAAGTTTTGATTCCCTTGCGAGTGTCGAATATTTGCAACATAAACGGCTGTATCTTTTGATTGTGTTGGCTTAGAAGTTTATATACCTAAGCATTCGACATGAATGCCAGCTTGATGCCTCCACGTTCTTGAAAAAAAGGGTCTTGAGAGACAGACAGACGGACAACAAAAAGATCCTGTAAAGGTACCGTTTTCTCTTTTCGAGTTAAGAAAGAAAAGATTATAAATTAAGTATATCTTTCGTGTAAGTGTTAGTATTATATCTAAGACGTAATTTATTTTATATGTTAAAATAATAACAAATCAAATATCTACTTGGTATGTAAATATCTTCTGTCAAAATTACACAACAATGTACGTTTAGTTTGCGCCTCTATTTGTGTAATAACATTAAGAAATATTTTAATATATAGGACAATATATTCAACAAAAATAGCAATCGTTTATTTGGAACTACTTACAATATAATGCATAATAAAAATGGTGATGATGAAAGCTGCACAATTATTAAACACACAGCTACCAACGCTCCCCCACTTGACACCACTCACATAAAAACTCGACAAGCCGTTTAGGTTCTAGGGCGCGCTAAAGAAATATACATACACATACAACGAACAAAAAAAAATTATTAAAATTAAAACCCGACTGCGTCAATATCTGCCATCTTTATTAAATTTAGGTATTTTTAAGTATTTATTTATTTTGTATTTTTTTAAATTTTGTTGTACCCAGTGTCACTTCCACGCCTAAGACGAATCTACTGACACCGCTCACTTAAAAATACAACAGCAAAAACAACTTTTTGTTGCAGTATCTTCCTATAATAATGACAATTTGTTTAGAACTATCCAGTCATAACACTTATAACGATACTCATGCATGCAAAAATTTTAAGGTGAGTTTTGAACATTTAAAATATTGTTAAGACACTTTTTAAGCCTTTAAAATAATAGTTTTAAAGTGATTACATTAAATTAGTTATTTACTGGCTAAAAAAACAGACTATGATTAAAAATAACCTTGAAACCTGTAATGACGGACATCATGTGTCTCTCTGAAAAAAGAAAAATATTGGTACTCCTTCTGTTTTCCAAAACTCACTAGCTTAGTAGCTAAACTAAAGATCACTAAACTGAATTATGTATTGTCAAATAGTTTTAGATGTCAGAGCTAGACTAAAGTTAAATATGTCACACTAAAAATAAACGGTATATTAAATACCCTAAATACAAAACATATCATTTGGAAATCGTTTCACTAAAATAAAAGTCACTAATATTATTTTAAACAAAGTTTAGGGAAACAAAAAGGAATGAATATGAAATTACCACTTGTCTCTTTCAATCATTAAGTGGTTTGTGTTATTTTTTACACAAATTTAATAGCTGTAGTGTAAGTACTGAAAATATCATTGAACATACGTTTTAATCGTTATAAAATGCTCACCTACTCACAAATTCTCCAAAAACGTGATTTTGCCGACACGTTTTTGGCATCACCGCTAAATAGTCACCATGCCTACATTTTTGCTATTTTCTACCGGAGGCGATAACACTTTAGTAAACACTTAAACATCTCAACATGTAAACTAAAGACTTTTGTTCGTGTTTTCGTTTAATCTATCTGAAAAAGAACTTTCTGAAACAACTGAAATGAAAACGATGTTTTTACCGTCTAAGTACTAATTTTATCTTAATTGTATTACTCGAACTTAGCTTTGGTGACGTTAAAATCAAAGAAAATACCATCCTTGGAAATGATAAAGGAAAGTGCTTGTTCAATCCACGTACACGTACTAATTAAAGCTTATGAAAATGACACTTTTAATGATGTTACATTAGAATGCCATTTTTGTAATTAATACAATATATGGTCCGAATGTTTTGTTTCTCTTTGTTATTTTATTTAATATGTAAAACACCTATTGAGCTTTAAAAATAGTTATTTAGGATCTAAGGATGATCTCACTTGGTAAAGCATTGTGGAGGAACGGGTAACATATTCCTCCAACACAAAGGGAGGATCCTCCGACCAGGGGAGGCGATCATGCCTGGCGGGTTACTGTCCAACGGTTGATGTTGGGAAGTTGTATATATGTTAATCGGCGCGAGAACTTCTATTGCGCGATGCAGGATTGGTAGCTTCTTCGTGCACTACGTTACTCCGTAGTTCAGTGTATCTTCGGTGGATGGCGTTGTCATATGTTCATGTTGACGCTGTATGTGGAAGTCGCCACATCACTCCCCTCCAAGACCGGAGGTCGATATCTAGATGAGTCAGCTGTCTGTGCTCTGTTGCGGAGCTTGCCAGTGCCAGGAGTGAGTAGTTCCAGTGAGTCGGAACTTAGTGCCGCAAGTTCCAGTGAGTCGGAACTGAATGCCGCTAGTCCCAGTGAGTCGGGGCTGTAGTCCGCAGATCCCAGTGAGTCGGGATGATATGCGGTGTGCGGTGCTGCGGTGAGATCCCCAGTGAGTCGGGCCGGTTGCTGCGTAGTGGCTGGCTGCTGCATAGACGGGAGAGAAATGCTTTGCTGACATGGACCGTAGNGATCCCCAGTGAGTCGGGCCGGTTGCTGCGTAGTGGCTGGCTGCTGCATAGACGGGAGAGAAATGCTTTGCTGACATGGACCGTAGTTGTAGTGTGCTGTGCCTAGACGCTGTTGAGGCTGTAGGGGTAAACCAGGCTGGAGCGGTCGCTTCCTGCATGTGGTGTATCTCTGTTGAGGCCGAGGTTGCTGGCTGGCTGAGACTTGCTGTGGGAGTGAACATGATGGTGGCGCTCTGCTGTTGATCTAATCCTACGAAGGCTGCTTCCAATCACGTCGGGGTCACCACTGTGGAGGAATGGGTAACATATTCCTCCAACACAAAGGGAGGATCCTCGTACCAGGGGAGGTGATCATGCCTGGCGGGCTACTGCCCAACGGTTGATGTTGGGAAGTTGTATATATGTTAATCTGCGCGAGAACTTCTATTGCGCGATGCAGGATTGGTAGCTTCTTTGTGCACTACGTTACTCCGTAGTTCAGTGTATCTTCGGTGGATGGCGTTGTCATATGTTTATGTTGCAGCTGTATGTGAAAGTCGCCACAGCATCAATTATTGTGAATATTAAGTTGCCTCATTGCTTAACTATAAGAACTATATGGCAGTGAATACCGGTAATGCCAAAGTCAATTTACTCACTATAAATATTTTTTCCCACCAGTATGCTTTACTAAGAACCTTATTTTAAGAATATACCGCGGTACAATAATATCCGCCGCTGAACGGCTAAACCTATTTTCTTTTAGATATATATATATATATATATATATACATATATATATATATACAGATTATGTGCGAGGCAAGCTTCTTTGGAAACATTTCGTTATCTAATGCAGATGTTAGATAATATTTTTGGAGGAACATTACTGGAGTATAGGACTCCGGTATCCTCACTAACTCGGTGGAACACAGCGCAGGCACTGTTTCACATCTTTTTTCTATGAGGCCATGGTCATTTCTATCACCTGGGCGTGCGGGTCCACGCATGCCGAAGCGTGGCTTCCCATGGTAAATGTGCTGTAATGTAATACATACAGTAAAGCATTAAATATGTATTTATTGTAAAAAATACCATCCAAAACATTAGAAAATAAAGTAAATATTGTATGGACGTCAAAAATTTTCATGATCACTCTGCAATATGAATAGAAGTTGTCAAGCACTCCATTCCACTCCAAACGAAGAACCTTTCACCTCTAGGGAAATGAAACAGATACACGAATACGAAACCTGAACGAGTTAAGTTTTGGAAACAACGAAGTACGATATCTGAATGAATAATTCCCATTTTATTTCTTCAGGCAACTTATTACACAAACGAAAAGTTCGTTCGGAAACTCACAAGCTTCAGAATGTATGGTAATTACCAAACGCACGTGAAGTATAACAACTTCGCTTTATTATTTTAAAAGTTTGACACTACTCTTATCTCAAACTACTTAAGGTTTAAGTTTGCACTATAATATTTTATACGTCCTGAGTTTAAATTTGTCGGGGAAAATAATATAATTACTTTTTAATTTGAGTACGAATTTGTTCTATGAATGTTAATTTGTTGGTTAAATGAAAACATTGAAACGAGCAATATTGTTCTTAGAACGGTTAAATTCTGAGATTAAATTATTTTAGTTAAATTGTGTATTCGGTGTAACGAGACCCGCTCAAATAATTTTGTATTACATTTTTTTTTCCATTATAATTATTTTAAAGTAGCAACCTGGCTGGGCTTCATTCTCGGATTTCCCGTACTATAATATGCTTTCATTACACATATAAAATTTTCTCTTGCATTACTATATCTATCGCTGAAAACTACGTAAAGATGTAATTAAACTCAAATGCATTGGGAATCATTTGTACAAAGAATCTGGTATGTGTTGCGATAATGTTGAATTAAAATTCTGGGAAAGAAAAAAGTGACCTTATAAGATAAGAGCAACACTGTGAACTCGACACAATCCTTTTATCTGACAAGATAGAACAGACTCAAGTAGAACAGGGAATAGCTAGTAAGTGACAACTTACTAGCTATTCCCTGTTCTACTTGAATCTGTTCAATCAATTTAGATCCGGAATGAGACACAAAACTTAAAAATTATTCATAAAAATATATAATATACACCTTCCAGACTATTGCTATTATTAGTTTCACCGTATCGTATTATCGGATAAAAGGAGAGAAAAATAATGTTTATTGTGTGTTGTTTGTTGTGCCATAATTTAAGTTCAAATCAATGCAATTTTGAAGCCTATACAAACCTTACAATCTTTTATTTGTAGATTTCAGATTTAAAGAGAGTAGCACTTTCTTTCGGCTTTGAGTGAATGATTTTTTTGTAATTTATACACTCGATTATCGGCACTTATGAAACTTGTTACAAAACATTCTAGAATCAAACTTACTTGGTATTTTCAAAAGTAAGAGATAACGTTTAAGTGAGTTTGATTCTAGAACCCATTTTGATACTTAACTAAACAGCATCAATAATGACTACTATCACTACTTACTACAAAATGCAACATATCCAACCACCTTATTCGTGGTTGACTCTAAATCTCTCTAAATCTAAAACTCTTTCTTGTGTTCAGCATTGTGCCCTCTAAAGTAAATCTTAAGCTTATTCCATAAACATTTGTGTCTATTCATTACTTTTGTACTCGCTGCTAGTACTCTAGTACCCTACATATTCATTTCTTCTGCTGCTCTGTTTAAGATAAGCTCCCTTAAGATACGAAAGTAAAGCTGCTGTGTTATTCTTTCTCTTCTCAGAAAATATAATGATATTTCTGACTTTGACTCTTTCCTTGTAATTTGAAAAAAAAAACAATTGCCATCTTTTATTTTATTTGCCCTGGCAACTAAGCTCCTATGTTACGTCAGTATTGTCGGGTACTATAAGCATCTAGCTTACAGAGTGGTCTATTCTATGGAATAAGAAAAGATGTAACTTCGATTCGAACTTCCTTTTAAAGATCAAGGAAAATTTACCACACAATAATTAATTACACATGGTGAAATACGTAGTTATAATTATTTTTAAGCGTCAAATATTTTCAGCATTTTGTAGCTGTCCCTTAATGCTAATTAAGTTATTTAATTGGAAATGAGATTATAGTATTTTTATGGAATAGCAAACGAGCAGACAAATGACCTGATTGTAAGCGATTACTGCCGCCCATGGAAACCTGCACCTGCGTTGCCGGTCTTTGGGGGATGGGAAAGGTGGGTTGGGGTATAGGCCTCCGATATCCTCACTTACTTGGCGAAACGCAGCGCAAGCATTGCTTCACGCCGGTTTTCTCTGTAGACCACGGCCACGGTCGAGCCGGCCTATTCGTGTGTGGAGCGTTTCTCTCCATAAAAAACGATACATGATATTGGGTCAAGATATCGATGCAACACAACCAAACTGCCCGTAAAGTCTCTCGGTAGTTATCTCGCGTCTCTGTCTAAGTTAACACAATAACTGTACATCTATATAGATTTTGAATATGAAGTAGGCTTAGGGTCACTGATATAATCAATATCAGTATTATTGCAGTGGCACGGATTAATTCAATGGACGATAGTGGTGGTCCTTTCTAAGGATTAAGCCTTTCAAATAACAAATGATCGAAATTCAAGATAAATAGTAGTAAAAATAAAACACGATTGGCATACATATACTTATCACCATAGGCCTCTCAGTAACTTTATTTGTATGTATAGTTTGCGAAAGAAGAAGGGTTATATTTTTCGAGTACATGTATATTTCTTTGGCACGCCCTAGAGCCAAAACGGCTAGTCGTATTTTTATGTTAGTGTTGTCAATAAATTCGCCTTAGTTGTGAGACTGACACTGGGAGCAATATAATAATTCATTACTTATTTAATTTAATAAATAAGCTATCATTTTACCTAAAAATAATATTAATCTTGTCAAGTTGACTAAAACTTTTTTTATTGCTTTGCTGGATAATTGTTTTTGATCGAATTAACAAAGTTACAAAGGAATAAATTAATATGAATATGGAAATACGAGGATATTTTTCAGGATTAACTTCAGATCACATCAATGGCCTTTAACAATCCACTACTGGACATGGCCCTCTTCTTACAAAGGAGTGATTTGCCCTCTCTACCACATATATTATCGTTTCAAGTTTTCGTTCTTGGGGTGATTTATTCATGTTTAGAGAAAAAAATACCTTGTAATAAGTTCATCTTGGTTAATGAAACGCAAGTTTAGTTACATAGTTGTTTTTATAATTGACTCGGTGGCGTAGTGATAGCGTGTGCGACTGCTTTGCTTGGGGTCTCGGGTTTGTATTTATTCATTATACCATATTTACATCGTAAATATAATCATTCTCTAAAATAGTTACTTACGACTGCTGTGCTTGATGTGACTATGTGTGTGACCTCAAGTCTCGGTCTCGATGCCCGGGTCGGAACAAACGTTTGTGTGATTTGCAAATATTTGTTTCGGAGTTTGGATGATTTCGATGCGTAATATATATGTTTTTACAAAAAAAAGTATGTGTGTATTTATATCAGTTGTCTAGTACCCATAACACAAACTCCGCTAACTTGGGACTAGATGGCGCTGTATGTGACATGTGTGAAATATTAATTATTAATTAATTTAGTATAACCATTTACATCATGATTTATTATAAAAGCAGAAACCAAAAAAAATATTTAAAAATATCATATACACTTTACTAAATCAAAATACTAGATTGTATTATAATAAATACATTAAAGTATTTTTGTAAGAAATACTACAAAATGTTTCTTGTCGTAAAGGATCTATTTTTTTTCTATAGGAGTTCCATTATGATGTGTTCAAAGAAATAAATAACGCAAAAGACACCTCTGTCATCTGCCCAAGGTCACTGGTTTCTTTCACGCCTCGTATGATCGATGACCGGAAGATTGTTGTCGGTTGAACCATCACTATTTTGTTTGATCTCGGTTGAATTCAATTATTTTGTTGGCCTTAACTTTTTTGTTTACTTAAGCCTGTTCTTATTGTATATAAATGTTGCCAATTTTGATTTGCGAAATTAGTTTCATTTGTTGATTTCTGAAAAGAAAAAGAATGTGTTTTTTTAAATAAATAAATTATAGAAAATACGTTTAGAAAATTTTCTTTTATTAGTAAAACTACATATTTATATTGGGAGTAAACATATGATCCAAACAGTTTTCTGCTAATAAATTGCTGTAGATATGATATTATATTTGAGTAATAGGTCAATCAATGTCTAGACTATAAATAAACATGCCCAATAATATCTATATTAGCAATAGTAAGCAATATATAACTTTATTTTTTATCTTTCAGTTAAATACCTGTATAATTACTTAGCACAATAATTACATAATCCACACTTTTACACTGGCAGAGAACTTTCCATTACACAAATGATAACAATATTACATATTTACGTTCTTCGTATATTCCTTATTCATAAAAGTTATTTATTCAGCAACGGTTCTGCGTTACTTTTAACTTTAAGTCTCTGAGTTTAACGTTTAAAAGAAAATAAATGATATTTCTTGTATATATACAAGAAATATATATACAAACTATTGTCTTCAATATATTGAAGACCATAGTTTCAATAGATTGGGTCTAGTTGGTTGGTTTGATTGGTTCTCAAGGTAGCGTGACTTTATACGCTGATTTCAGCACCAACGAGCTGGCTTGAACGGGGCGGTATTATACTTTTTTTCATGCAGAAATCGCCTCTGACTCTCCTCCGCATACCGTCTCGGGTACTAGAAGCCGGAGAACTGGGTGCACCCTAGAAAGAAAAACCCTGGAACCCCGACGTACCTCAGTTCACATTCGATTGTAGAGGCCCCATTTCCGTGCGAGAGCCCCAATGTTCTCAACTATCACCCCTAGGCTTGCGCTTGTGGAGGACGAGGATCGTCTTGCGACATACAGAAAATTCACTTAAAATGGCAGCGTGCGTGCTGTCGTGTTTCGTTGGTAAGTGCGAGACCGGAGGCTCAATGATGCAGAAGCATCATTAGGCCACCAAGGTGTGGGTCACCATGCTACATTGTTGCATTGTCTGTATTCTCAATGAATATGGTGACCACCACTCTTGGATTCTGCTTATACTTTCTATCAGGCAGCTTAGAGTAAATTCAGGTTGGCCATAAATAAAATGAAAAAAATAACATCTTATAAGCCTCAAAAAAGTACGACGAACCGACGTTATTAAGTTCATCATTGAGATTATAACGCGAAAAAGTCTTCTCCCTTACAATATTACAGTAAATCATAATTTTAAATTATTAATCATAATAACAATTATGATACGGCCGACTATAACGCCAGAGAGCCACGCTTCGACATGAATGGGCCGGCTCGACCGGAGTGATACCACGGCCTCACTGAAAATCGGTATTTAACAGCGCTGTGTTTCATCGATTCCTACCCCTATCTCCTGCCCCCATCTCCCTCCGCATCTCCCAAGGGCTGGCAACGCACCTGTGACGCCCCCGATTCCATTAAAACAAACAACAGAATAAGCATTCAAATTAAATGGCGCTTAAATCATTATCCATACCTTAAAATTAATCTTATGTAACGACCAAAATATCCTTACATTAGATTTCCTGCAATGTAACTATTTATATGCGTGTTCATTCAAAAAATGTTAGAGCACGCAACTCATGCGATGTCAAGATTAAAATATATTTGAGGAGTTTCACCATATCATTGTAACTTTTTCATAAATAAAGCCATATCACGGTTCTTTTATTAAATGTGTTTGAAATCAAAAATGGGATCGCGTGTAATGCGTGCGAAGTCAAGGTCACGCAATAAATATTTGAAGAGTGAGGTCTTACTTCTCCCGCGTAAAGTTGTTTATTTTTTATTTCGGTCTTGTTTGTTTTTTATTAGGCTCTTGAGTCACCTGGCGCTGGTTGTTAATTTATATTAAGGTTTTTTATAGGCCTCTTCTCTCGTAACTTATTATTAGATATTATTTTTCCTCATTCTTATCGTAGAAAATGAATGAAATGAGATTTTTGTTCAGTACATAATCTGGATTCACGCCTTACGATATCATTACCTGTTATCACTGATATATCCTAAAAAGCTCTTAACATTTTAACTCCTTTACCTAATTTCATTATATATTCCCAATATTTATTATTTAATTTTGTACTTCAAGTTACTCCTTAGTTATCAGCCAGTGGAAGTCCCGTCAAAATCGGTCATACCGGTCAGAGATATGCTGAAATAAACAGGCAGGCAGATTTAAAAGTTAAACAAATTTGTTTTTGAAGTAAATGAATCGTGTTTACTTTCATATACATTAAGTGAAAACTTGCTATTTGAAATTACAAATAAACATTACAATTTTATTTATTTCTATTTATGATTATATTTTTCCTTGTTATTTAATTAGCTATGTATCTTAATTAGCTAAATTATCTTAATTAGGTAAGTTAAGTATGAAAGAGTAGGGTCTTTCATGCTTAAGTATGAAAGACCCTACTCTTTCATACCTCAAGTTTTAAGCAGTTGTTAAGTAAAATTTATACTTACAGAAGAGTACCCCCTGACACCTTTTTTACATAAAAATAATATAACGAACGCACACAGAAATATACCTGACAAGAGCGAACTCACATAAAATATCAAGAATTACTCAGTGACAATATCGCTATGAACTTTACCATCCCGGATTGTACTTCAGCTCGTTTTTTTCGTTGATGGATGGCGCAGAGCTCGTTCCACACACATTTCAAACGTGTCTTAGGCTGTGTTTGTACTAGATCTTATTGTATTCTTTACGTATTTAAATAAAGTTATCTTTTAAGGTCACTCTTTGATAAACGATTTTCATACTTAACCCACGGTATGAAGTTTTATGAAGAGTAAAAATGAACGTTAACTAAAAATGAGACGTTGGGCTGCAGCGCTTTGTCTTTAGTTATGTCGTCTAACAAACTATTAAAACCAACAGCGCTAGAATTTCTATTATTAAGAATAGTTTTCTCGCGACCAGAACGATGTAGGCGCTGTGTATTTCATTGCAGAAAGTAACGTACACAATTTTGCTAAACTTAAAATGGTTTACTTATGGTCTTAATAGGCAATCTAATTTTAATATCGAATGCAAATGATCGATTTAATTCATATGATTATTTTCTAGTTTACATTAATCTGATACTTAAATCAAAATACTTAGATCAAATTATGTAATACCACAAGGTATCACCAGAATTAACCTCAATTTTGTTGAGTTAGGACACGTATAATCTCAAAATTGATATTTATCAATATGTTATACATAGGCCTCTATATCCAGTAGTAGACAGTTGACGAGTTAAGATTACTCAGTAAATTTCGATTTCGTTACGCACTACATTAATTCTCAGTTACAAAGTCCTTCTTGTGCAAAGAGCCTTACATTTTATTCGGTCCCCGGATTCATCTTGGTGTTTTATATAAGCTTAAAGGAGAACAGAACGAATATAATGTAGTATATTTTTGGTATATTTTAGTAGTATAAAAATATTTCCTAGTGATCTTTCGCATGAAGGAATCATAAAAAAGGTTTAGTTCTACATTATGATACATCATTCTTATTATTGTGTATACTTAGATTTGTCGCAATATCGGGCTTTGACCGCTAACCATTTGAGCATTTTCTCGCTTCATGTTTTAATTAAACTTTAAATTAAAATGTGAGCAAATAAGTGAAATATAATTGGCATTAGGATAAGCCCGATGGATTGTCAACTTCAAAAATATATCATTTCAGTTTCATAAATAGCTTCATTCATGTGGCAGTGTAAACCCTTATTTCACTTTATTATTTATTACCGTAAATATGTCGAATAAGGCAAGCTTAAAACAGGGTGAATAGTATTTCCAGGAGGGGTCCGGATATTGTAAGAAAGCGGTTCCCGGATCCCTCCCGTCCCAGGCACAGAGTGGCACACCGAATGGTTTTAGTCGGTTCGATTCCGACATACTGCCCCGCGGCAAACCCCGGTGGGGTGAAGGCCCGAGGAGGTTTCCACCCGTAAAAAAAGGGTGCATAGTGTTTACTATTCTTAAAATTCAAATATTTTTTTGTCACTTTGATAATGATTTAATGGCCTGAACCGAATGTCTTGTAGAGTTATACTAACTGTAAATAAATCCCTTTATTAGATTCTTATTCTCAATAGCTAATTTGAAACTGTGATTATATACAAAGATACCTCAAGGAAATCCGTTCTCCTGACAAAGAAAGCCACGGTCATTTGCAGACAACTCCGGCTCATTTACAAACCTTAGCAGCGATTCCATTTTCGCACAAGAATTGAACAAAGACTTCAACGGGTCTGTTTCCAATTCCCAATTTACCATTTTCGCTTTTCTTCTAATAAAGAAAACTCACAAACGCTTCACTTTAAATTGAAAGATGTCAATGCATAAGAATGGGACTCTTTTTTTTCCAGTTTTTGTTTTCTTACAAACTCGGTAAGTGTTTCAATGTGAAATAAAATACCAGATGTCGGAACAAAAACGACATTCAACTTAATCAGTAAAGCATTTGAATCACATTATCTCAAATCCATTTTCTTAATATGACTTGCTGAAATATAAAACAGTAGCTATAATCTGTGCTTTGTTCGTATACATATTTTTTTCTGTTCACAGTAACGTTTTCCTTGAACAAGGTTAGTTCCTTTTGTGGACCCTTGATAATGTTAACTTATTCAGTTAGATTGTGATCACAACCGTTGCTATTTAGGTAGAAACCATTTCCCAATTAGACCTTACCTAAAATTACACAATATACATTGAGGAAAACCGGTGTGAAACAGCGCCTGCTCTGTGTTTCGCCGAGTGAGCGAATATATCAGAGACCCAATCTTTCCACATCCCTTCCCCAACCCCTCAAAGACCAGCAACGCACTTGTGATGCCTCTGGTGTTGAGAGCATCCATGGGCGGCGCTAATCGCTTACCATCAAGTGATACGTCTGCTCCTTTACGTCCTATTCCATAAAAAATCTATCATATTAAATATTAATATATATATTCAAATTCAAATTCAAATCTTTATTGCTCACTAAGTGTAGGTACATTTTGAGATCTTATGTTATAGGTTATCTCAACTTAGTAGCCTTTTCCAGGCATTGCAAGCAAATTTATCAAGTTCTACATTACGTCATCAATTTGTGTTTGACTAAGTGTAGGCAGATTTTTTGTTGTAGGTTGTTTCAACTTAGTAGCCTTTTCCAGGTATTGCAAATTTGAGAGATGATCAGGTTACACATTTGTTACTTATGTGTTAAATAAATTATAAAATTTTTGAATTTTTTTTTAAGAATAAAATAATAACTATTATATTATATAGTTTTTCCAAACAGTTAAAGTTGGTAATCAGACTATCTGATGCCGTAATAGTTAAAAAATATTGGTGTCTAAAACTGCTCTCTACATCTACAGTGTCATTTCCACGTCGCACACTCCCTTCTACTGAAGATTACACACTATCGTAAAATCAACACTTTCTCATTCTTGTTGTATATTACCTACTAGTTTTTTGGCATGCGATGCGATTATTTTCAATACTTTCTAGTAAATTGGTCAAGTCAAAATTATTTAAAGAACCCTGACATAAGAGTTTCATTTTCATTTACTTTGGATGTAATTTATTTTGAAATCGTAATCAATTGTACTAAATTCACCACTTGCTTTTAATTTAGATATCTAATTTAAAAAAAAATTAAGTGTCTATGCTCCTCTTCTTAAACAAGGGCCTCTATCATAATTGAACACTAACAAAATTTAACATTTATGAAAGTGCAATCAAATAAAATTCAATATTTATGT
This sequence comes from Hyphantria cunea, assembly GCA_003709505.1. Taxonomy (NCBI): domain Eukaryota; kingdom Metazoa; phylum Arthropoda; class Insecta; order Lepidoptera; family Erebidae; genus Hyphantria; species Hyphantria cunea. The sequence goes on along the minus strand of PKRV01001635.1, from coordinate 2,392,770 downwards.
ATGGTACTTTGTTTATATATTTTTCAAAATTTGAATATAATTCTTTAATATTATGAATTGTCTCTTAATAACACTGACTGCCTCTGTGGCGCAGTGGTAGCGAATGCGACTGCTGTGCTAAAGGTCTCGGGTTCGATTCCTGAGTCGGACCAAATGTTGTATGATCTGCAAATATTTGTTTCGGAGTTTGGGTGTCTTCTATGTATAATATGTATGTTTTTACAAAAAAGAAGTATATAAGTATTAATATCAGTTGTCTAGTACCCATAGTACAAGCTTTGCTTAGTTTGGGACTAGATGGCGTTATGTGTTAAAATGTCCGAAATATTTATTTATTTAATTGCAAACCATAGGCAAGCAATCGTGAAACCAATTAGGTATAAATGTCACGCCTCACCGTCAAATTTAATTGAAGGAAATAAAATTTATTCCATCTCCCATTCAACCATTGTTTATGAAAATCAGTATTACCTTCTTATTCTTAAAATTGGAGAATCTTCTCCATGTTTTGGTCTCTCATAATTGCGAACTTAATGTATTTTTATCCATTAATTATCATAATTTCGTGTTATTCTAATAAAGTGTCTAAAATACTTTTGTGTAATTCGCGTGTTTTCTTGTCGGTTTTCTGGCTTCCCTTTTTGAGAGAGAAAAATATTATTTTGTTTTAAGTGGTTTTTAATGGTTTTTTTACATTTCTAACTTAAGGGTGATAAGGGAGAGATTTGTTATACAAGAGTGGAAAGCTGCTTATTAACCGCGTGCTTAATTTTGATTACCAAGCAAGTGAAGTGTTCTAAAATTTAAAATTATGAGCGAGAGGGATTCAAAAGAGCACGAGGTAAAAAATCTTTGTGCTCGAGTGCAACATGTATCTTTCCATCCCACCTAAGCAAGGAAATGGCTAAATGCAAAAAAAGAATTAGCAACTGTCGTTGCTAATTCTTTTTTTGCATTTAGCCATTAGTACGTTTGCCAAAGGAAAAAAAAGATACGTTTGCGCCTTATTACCAAATTTTGACAGCCAAAAATCAGTTCTGTTGGCGTCAAATAAACTTCCTCGTCGCTAGAATAAGTCATTGTAGGTTTTACACTTTTTTTTTAAGTTTCTTTTTTTTACCTAAGGTTTTAACAATATGACGTAAAAAAGATTGGCGCGGGTAAAGCAAATTATAAAAAAGTGCACTAAGAAAGTTGCGAGTTTGAGGTTTTAACAAATTAAAAAAGGTTTTATAATAAATGTGGCACCATGGAGGTAGAAGTAAATAGGTTTAATGATATTTTGAATTCACAAACTTTAGTGCACACGATGTTTTAGACTCAATTCACTTTATCCTCTAGTGGATAGAAACGGTTTTTGTACTCAGGTATTGAAAGGCAATAATACTGTTTCCGAGATGTTTGGATGAAAAAATATTAGGTTTTTTAGTTTTATATTGAACTGGATGTGTTTTTATCGAATTAGTTCATATTAAAATAACTCTCCACTATACAAGTGTTAATACCACCTTAACTAAACTACGAACTTTTTTAATGCTATTATTATTAAGTAACACTGAAAGCGATTAATCTTGGATACAATAAGTTAGAAGGCACAGGTCTTTCATACAAAAATCTGCCGCACAGTTTTCACGTTCACTAAAAAGACACTCATTCGACTTGAGAGTCAACTATCCGGTTCTGTATGGAGTACTCTAGTACTAAATGGCATATGCCAAAAAGGATTATCTACAATTCAACATAGCCAGAAGAAAAATGTCATATATTTTTTTCAACGATTGACTGATTTCGAACGTAAGGGAGAAAATTTTCCAGTCTTAAACCTATAGCGTCCACTAAAAGTGACAGAGTCTATTTTAAGTAACATCACGTGGCACGTACAACATTCTGAAATTAAACCTACGTTTCAAACAAATTTTATAGTTCAGCATTCCTTTCTCGTTTATTTAAGTGCTCACCTAAACTTCTAACAAAAGTCAGCTTTCGGACGCGATTTAAATAACAAGTACTAGAATATATAGTCGGACTAAACATTCTTGATACAAAGCGTATGGCTTCGTGTACGTCTTAATGATCGATCATTAAATAAAACCGCAAATGTATCAATCACAATTATCATTGTTTGTTGTTGTAAAGACGCCAGACTGCCAAGAGCATGCAAAAAACGCATTTTTTAAACAATCGTTGCTTGAGCTAAATAGTATTAAAGACCCTTATTTTTTTCTTCTTTTAATGCAGGAAAACTACTTCAAAGTCCTATATATCAGGTCATCATTTGTCATTGATAGGATAGGAAATTGAGGACGGTTAAATATATGTAATAGAATGTAAGCCTGTTGCCATTATTCAGGTACCTTAGAAAATAGGTACAAGAATTTAAGGTTTATTTTAAGTGGAATTATGAGAGGATGAAAGACTAGAGAAAGACGGAAAGACAACACTGGAAAATTCATTATTTATACTTGAACAGGTCAGGGTACCGTATGCTTATGCTTGTCTAATGATTAAGAGAATTTTCAAGGACACCGAATAGCTAATCACGTGTCAATCCTATTAAATTTTAGTTGAAAAATCTTGAAAAAGTTTACATTATCTTTGCCAAGCAAATGTCTTTTAAACACAAGCAATATCTCAGCCTTAGATTGTCACCTTAGATTGTTCACACCAATTCCAGCAAGAACGAAAACAAAAATGGGTTCAATGTTTGCTTGGTCAATGTTATGTGCTAAAAATATTTTTTGTTTTGATTATTATAATTAAAAATAAAACAAGTACAAGTCGGGAGCATTTCAACAATGGCATTGGTAATCATGCATGTGAGAATAATAACATTTTTAGTAAATATATATATTCATTATCATACCTCTCTATTCGAAACTTGATGTATTGTTTATTACAGGTCCCTCTTGGTATTTGAAGGAAAAAATAGCAAAGTAAGTGGTAACTTATTCTCGTCTGAAAACTGTTTCAGTCAAGCATGGGGCTGATCACCAAAATAAAACAAGTAAAACCATTATATAAATGCCACACACTATACCAAAATTAATTAAAATAAAAATGGGACGGATAAATAATGCTATTGATGACTACCGTAGGAGAATCACGCTTCAGTATAAATGGGCCGGCTCGACCGGAGCGATACCACGGCCCCACAAAAAAGCGATGTAAAACAACGCTTGCCCTGTGGTTGTCCCTATCCCTATCCCCCAAAGGCCGGCAACGCACTTGTGACGCCTCTGGTGTTGCGGGTATCCATTGGCGGTGGTAAACGCTTACTATCAGGTGACACGTCTACTCGTTTTCCCGTTATTCCATAAAAAATACTCTGAATATCTCATATGCGATCATCTAATTCCAAACTATCCAGGGTCTGTACCGTAGAATCAGATTGTTGATACACATGTTTGAATATTACAATGAAAATTATAGATGATATACGGTAATCTTTGGGTTAGCAGTTAAGATCACAAATCTTTTACTAGAGGGTTTCTTGAGAAAAAGTCATGTTGACTTGGAAAAACATTATTTGTAACTACTTTTTAATTCACCTTTAATTCTATTACACAGAGATCAAAGCGCTGAATACCATCGCACATAATTTAATTTTGGCACACCGCGCTTCTATTTATATGAAGTCATTGGCATTTGTGGTGAAAAGGACAGACAGGTAGATCGATATATTTATAGTAATAAAAATTATTCTGCTAGTTAGATGCAGAAAAAATATTTCATACCTATAACTCCAAATTTCGGACCACAAGCTCACTTGGATACTAGAAACCGGGAACTAGATACACCTTGGGTCACCTACGGTTTGTAGATGGGTCCTCTTGTGACTAAATATGTGACTTGTGGTGTTAATCTTTTCTATTTTTATATGAGGTGGAGATATTCACCCTTAGACCAATAGTAGTCGAAGATATTGAAAAGATATGCAGGTTAATTTGCGTGGGTCAGATAATGGTACTGATTCTTTTTCTGCCATTAGGGCGAAACTGGTCAGGGTAAACTTAATTAAAATGGTGAAATAAGTACAGCTTATTTTGTATTAGAATGTATTTTAAACAAGTTCCATGAAGTGCCGACAATCGGGGGTATAAATTTCAATTCTATTGGTGTTTCACTAAACTAAAATTTCCCTAAAATTATCTTGTATTGTCTTACCTTAGTGAAGTGATATCCAAATTTTTTTGTGTATTATATAATATCTATTTTTAGTGTGATACATCTAATTTTAGTCAATATTTAACATTAAGATTATTTTAAAACATTAGAACATTAAGATTACAGGACAAAACACATTTTTAGTATTTTTTAGTTTAGTTTAGAGCCCTTTTGAACAACAGAATTAAAATCAATTTATTAACAAAATCATCAAATCTCCTATTTTGAAATATATTAGAAAGTTAGCTTAAGAGAGAACAAAAGCTTCAAAATTTAAACAACAAATTGTTCTCTAAACATGAATATACCGATTTTAGGTATACAAACTATCGCACAATTAAATTAAACCTTACCTTAATTGATACATTTTAATATGAAACTTGTCAATTTGTATAAATATCGTAACAGACGGGTCTATTCGAAATCATTTTAAAGGAGAGTTGCATACCGGCTACATTATTCCTACTAAATGTTCCATAAAATTGTATGTACTCTTGTACAATCAGGAATTTGTTTTGGGACCATGAAAAGCTAGATAACTATTCTTTCTTTCTTTCTTTTTTTCTTTTAAAAAGACTACTCCCGCATTAGGAATATATATTCCTGTGTCGCGGGGATCTTTACAAACATACATGAAACGGTATAAAGTACAACCAGACTTAGAACAACAATTTATGGATCACACAAAGTGTTGTCCCATGTAGGATTTGAACCCACAACACTTGGTGCTGTAGGAAGTGGTGTGGCGACCACTGAAACCACTAGGCCAACCGTGTAGTCCACAAAATTATATTCTGTTATCCATACTAGGATTATAAAAAATCGGAAGTAATTGTTTCTATCCGTTTGTTTATCTGTTACGCACAGCTAAACCGTTGAAACGATTTGAATGAAAAATAATGTTTGTTATTCTATTAAGCAAAAACTAAAATACAAATTTATACAAACCTTTACAAAAATATATTTTAATTCATATAACGGAATAATACACATACTCCTTTTACTACGATGTCCGACTCATACAACTATTTATCACTGACAATCAAATGATTTTGCTATAAATAAGTTATTAAACTTATTATCAATCATACAATCAACAACCCATAATGTTCCACTGCTGGGCTCGGGTCTCCTCTCAGGAGAGGATTAAGGCCATACGTCCCCACGCTGGCCAAGTGCAGGTTGGGGACTGGCAAGAATACGTTGTGGCTACGTAAATCTTGCCGTTGGGTGTTTTTAAGCCGCCCCAAGGCATCCAACTAAGCTTCAAGACTGTTATCGTACCATAACAACCGGGACCGACTGCTTAACGTGACCTCCGAATCACGGAGACGCTCATGGTAACATGCCACCAGCGGTCACCCATCCAGGTACTAACCGCGCCGTCATTGCTTGCCCTCGCTGATTGTTTCTGATCACAGAGTGTAACTGGACTATGAGCGCCTCTTACTTATTATATTCAATTTGAAATGTGGGATACGTACAACAAATACGCAATGAGTGTGAATAACTATTCAATCCAAAGTTATTACAGATAAAATTAGTACAAAAATACAATTTTGAAAAGAACTAATTCGTCAGCTCAATATTTCATCAATCTTTGACGACGTGTTTATTGTTACTGAGATGAACTGGACAAGAAACATAAATCTTTCAATTCCCCTTTGAAAATAGAGACACACATATTGTTGCTCGTCTATTGCTTCAAAAGGATCCCATCAATGTCAATGAAGTTCATAATCAGGTTGTCTCCCAAAAGTCATATTTAATTATTTATTCAATGTTAATATAATAGCTTTGTGAGTATATATAAAATTAAATACATTATTAAATATTTCAGTGAAAAGAGATTATTCGTATTTAATGTAATTCCACAGTACCATTCGAAAATAATATCGTAACAAGCTATAATCTAGACTTGTAATTCGTAACTTTTTGAAATATGTCTTGGTTTATGTAATAAATGATCAGCTTGTTTTTTAATTTGTGTAATTTATTGGGTTTTCGACGCTAAGAGAACCTTTAAACCGACAAGCTACCGAATTCACTCACTTGTTTATTGTGTGTAATAGTAAGTGTGACAAATAACACCGCATCGCCATATTCTTCTAAGTTAAAACTTTATTTTGGAAGAATTACAGTGCAAATAGCCCTTCTTGACCAGTGTGATAAAATATTTTAACATCATAGAGGTCCAGCGTGCAAAACAATGCCTTTGTTGCTGTATATTGAGTGAGATAGGTTCGCAGAACCGAAGCTTGCCCCCAATCTGATTAAAGAAAAGAGAGCTTGTTAGGAGGTGATGTACTCTCCTTTGCCCTCTTATACCCTTAAAAAACCTCCGTTAAACATACTAATAATTTAAAGTTTATAGTAATTATTTGTTTATATATTATGCTTTCACGGCTAAACCGCTACATTGATTTCAATGAAATTTGGTATGGCGATACCTTAGTTCTCGAGGAAGGACAAGCTATTTTTTACCGCGATAAAATATACGTTTCTAACCATAGGCTTAAGTAAGAATATAAATGTGCTTTTTAAGTCAATAATTTGTTTAAGATATATGAATATTATTTACGAATATTTTTCTGACATGTTAAGTCATATCAAACCTACCTGAATCAGATCTGAAATCTAAAGGTCGAATAGAAACAAACATATTCCGCTTTGTTTATTTCAATAAAACACGCAGATCTTAAAATAACCGCGTGTAAATACGGCGGAGAAAGATGGAATTAAATCACCCACGTTTTGGTACATACGCTTTGTGACGTAGCAAGATGAACATAAAGGATTGTAAGGTGTTGAAATGCTTAATGCAATCTTCACATGGATTCTTGTGTTGATATTTGAAAGCATACAAAACAATACGAGATATTATATTCATATTTAGTAATGATATGTGTATGGAAGTAAAATGCTTTTTTTTATTTGAGTAGAAAGAATAGACTTTGTGTTAAAGCTTGACACAGGTTCTTTTCTTAATACAAAAAAAGGTTTTACTGAGCTAAAGTAATGTGATAAGTAGGGAATATTTAATGTAGTATACACTCTCGGTTGTCGGCACTTGATGAAACTTGTTGCAATGCATTCCGCCTTAATAACCTTTGATGACGACATGATGCGAAACCGGTCAGATGTAAAAATAATTAAAATAAATAGTGCATAAGTGCAAGTGAGTTTAATTCCAGAATGAAATATTTAATGTCTCTATGTTTTGTATTATACTGAGTTTGACTCGGTCTAAAGTATTTTTTCTTTCTTTAGATTTTTTTATAGATATTATTATGTATTAATTAAATTACATTATATTTTTTATTTAGTGTACAGTAATGCATGTTAGTCAAATGGTGTGGTAAGTAAAGTGGTGGTTTCTGCAGCACTGAGTATTGGGAGTCTAATTCCTACATGGGACAGCACTATTTCTGTGATCGAACGACTATGATTGAAAAAATAATATTATGAATCAGGAGTACTATATATATGTTAGTAAAGTTAACTACGGAACTGAACTTATTTTAGAGCGCGAGATACGTTCGAAAAAATTAAAAAAAGGTGTTTTGCGATTCTTAAGCATGTTGTCAGAGTAATATATACATTTCAGACACTTTACACACAACTCCATTTAGCTTCAAACTAAGCAGAACCTATATGATAGCTAGATTTACTGATAGAATACTTATATGCTTTTTTCTGGAAGTATATACACTTTATACATAGAAAACACCCAAACTTCGAAAGAAATATAAGCCGATCATACAAATGATCCATCCCGAGGTCTCAAGCACAGCAGTCACATACGCTACCACTGCGCCACGAAGACAATAGCAACACTGACCTTAATAATTCATAATTTACTGCCATTTTATTACCTGATGTCTTCTATTTTAAAAAAGTAATGTTAAAAATGAATAAAAGCAGGACTGTGATTAAGATTACTTCGATTTTTACAAGCAGCAAAAAGGCTGAAGGTTCATATTGAAGTCGTTTTATTTACTCTTTATATGCTTGTGTTTATATGTTTTATACATCGGCGTTCTTTTTAACGTCCTCTATGGGAACATTGAGACGATGCGGAGGCGTAAAAAGTGAATAGTCACTGTTCATTTTGCACGCGTTCTTGGTACACGACGCAACATTTATTATATACATTCAAGGCAAAAAAAAAATGTTACGATTCATTCACTATTTGTCGTAGATACTGTTTAACGATGAAAAAAACATGTAAGCATATGTATTTCATTGTAATCTAGAACTAAAATATCTTTCTGACGAAATGTTGTAAAAAAATTTAAGTTTAAATTATTGTTATTGGTGAAAATTAGTAGCAGCCAAATAAATACAAAACGGTAGGGTTCTACCATGAGATACGCTAGGCGGTACAAAAGTGTCACGCAAACCTGTCAATGTCGTTTAGAGCCGTTATTTGGAATAAATAATAAATAGGTATGCTGAGTACAAACACACGTGCATTTTATTGAACCAAGACATTTATCAATTCTATATCAAATGCAAAAACACCTTAATTAAATGAATTACGATAAGATATTCTGTCACCTTGCTACTCAGAATTAGTCTATAATGTTTGTTTTTTTTATTAAACATTGTCTTGCTGTCTACAGAACATAGGAAGTGTTTTAGTCATAACATTAGTACACCAAAAATTAGTAAAAGGTGTACTAAATCCTCCCACATACGCGAAAATCGGTCAAGTGCGTGTTTTGTTTTTGTTCGCAACGACTGTAATACGTGTTTGGATGACGTACTAAATATATTTGTCACCTTTTTAACAGCCGGTTTGAAATTTTTTACCCTTACTTCCTTGTTTTTTCTTTATTAATAGATGCTAAGTATGTATATGTTTGTTTGTATTGTATTTCATCCGCTTTTCAATTCTTTGCGGCACCCGAGATAACAAGCGACGTGCGACGTATTATTTCTTAGCGGTATTAGTACGTAGCAGTAGTATGTAGTACTAATTTATTTAGGCATAGAGTTAAAAAATATTACTAATACACTAAACCATGTATCTTTTTTTTTCTTTTTTTTTATATTTAAGCTGCTAAAATGACTCTGCCCTGCCTGATGGAAAGCATGAGCAGAATCCAAGAGTGGTGGTCACCATCCTCAATGCGAAAACGAACAATGCAGCATGGTGACCCACACTATGGCGGCCTGAGAGGAAAGGGGATGGTGAGGGGGATAAGGGGCGTTGGATGGGCCTCCGGTATCCTCACTCACTCGATGAAAGACAGCGTAAGCGCTGTTTCACACCGGTTTTCTGTGAGGCCGTGGTATCACTCCGGTCGAGCCGGCCCATTCATGCCGAAGCGTGGCTCTATAGTGTTTTCTAGGTCACTGTTGTAATATAGGTATATTCATTGGCAAATGGTGACAAGTCCATCTTAAAAATAGTGAAACACCTTATAGAATTCTTCGTCTCATTTTTTCTACACTTTAATGGAAAGACCAAAATGTGAAAGAACGGGTGTCAATGTCCCTCCAAAGCAAAGGGAGGATCTTCCGATCAGGCGAGGTGATCACGCCTGGCGGGCCATGCCAACGGTTGAAGTTAGGATGTTATATATATGCTAATCGCGAGAACTTCTATTGCACGATTCAGGATTGGTAGTTTCTTCATTTTCTTCGTTACTCTGTAGTTCGACGTATCTTCGGTAGATGGCGCGGCCATACATTAAGGTTGTATGTGAAAGTCGACACATTTTGTAAATATGTTTTTCTTTTTTCTTCTTTACGTTTTCTAGTTTAAATTTGATTAAGTAAGGCTTTTTGTAGGTTTTTTTTTCATCAATACAGCTCCAGCTCCTGCTTTGGGAATGCATAGTATTTAACGCACAATCTTAAGCCACCACAGCATCCGTGTAGTCCATAAACTAGTAACAATTACATGTATGGGTTTATCTTCAAAGGCGAAAAAGGTACATAAACCGTTTAGAAATCATTAGAGACAAGATTTCAAAGATACAACTCTTTACTAACTTGTGAACCCTGATAATGAATGGTAATTACCAGTCTAATTAGGAACGTACTTTGTAAAGAGTTAGCTCCGAATAAGTGTGTTTAAGTCTTGTATTATAAATAAGCCTAGGAAGATTAGGGTTCAAATGTTTTTAGTTATAATACAAAGGTTAATCATGCACTTATAAAATATTACTAATATGGCGTTCGAGTTGGAGATTCAGCGTCTGCCAAAATTTATATTTTGACTGCACAGTAGATCTAGTGGCTTATGTGCCGCTTACTTACGCTGAGTGTTGTGGGTTCATATCTCATATGGGACAACACTTAGTGTGATCAAAAAATTGTTGATTTGATTATGGGTGATCTTTGTCTTCGTTCAGTGTAGGTTTGTAAAGTCCTACGAATACTGGATTCAAAATAATATGTACATAAGTATAGATGTAACATAGATAGTATACATTTTCTATGAACAAATTAGTTTATATAAATTTTGGATGGGTAATTTATTATACAATATACATATTTACATTATTATCCCGGATCTATGATATTTTTTTATGATTATAATTATCCTCATTAATGAGTTCATTAATTAACTAATTCAACAAGTAGTGAAAACAATCAAATCCAATCTGTCCAATGACCTTTCGCCGTCCAAAAGTAAACCATGACGGGAGGAAAATAAATCTCGAATGCGCACGCGCCGACCAAAGTCCCAAAATAAGTCCCGCGCACGAGGTATCGAGTTCCCGCCAGTGTCTACCAAAGTGTGCTACCAAGCACACTATCCTGTGATAAAATTCTAGTCTATAGTACTACAAGCCGCATCAATATGACAAGTAATACAGTGTTCCAATAAACCATACTGATCACAATTACCCATAACCTCCTTTTGTGTGATTTGGATTACCCCCAAGTGTGTTTTATGTGGCTATAATTACGCTGTAAGTATCTGCTTTGTTTTTCTGATTCTAATAACACATACTTATCTTTGAAAAAGGAATGTCGAACCAAGGATTTGAAAATTTCAATTCCATTTATTAAAAAACCGTTATATTTAAAATTAAGGCAGTCATTTAATCTTAACTTTTGTTCAGATTCTTAATAATCTATTATCTTTACTTGCTAGATATTAATATATTTTCTAAACGACCCCTTGCGCAATGTATTACCCCACCCTTTTTACCCTTGCTTACATATAACGTCACAGTCCAAAAACAGCGAATTCACTGCATGACAGTTATAAAATTTCAGCACGTGCTAAACTGCGCCATTTTAGACAATGTTTTGGAAACTATGACTATCATTAGGGTATATTTATATTTTCGTTTATTATAAAATACGTAGAATTAAACCAAGAGAAATAATATTTATTTATCCACTGTTTATAAGTGAGTAACTCGTAAAAATTACTCTCTGGATGTATTGTGATTTCAACGATTTAGAAATAATATTCAGTTAATAAATTTAAAGTACTATCATTATTTTTATTTCCTATTATCTATATTCTCTTAAGTATTTTACAAAAGGTTTTTTTTTCAAGACAAGTCGCGCACTATGAATGGAGTCAGTTCAAACATACATGAAACGTCTAATAAGAACACCCAGACTCAGAGCAACAATTTGTAAATCACACAAAGTATTGTCCCACTCTTTGTAGGATTTGAACCCACAATACTTGACGAAGTATAAAACGGCGTGGCGACCGCTAAAATATGAGACCAGATGTACAGTCAAAGTTATAATTAACTAAAATTAATTAAAAACAATTTCTGATGGCTATTAACTTTCTCAATGCTCACAATCTTCGCAAACTTCATATATTTATATTCATCACCATTTTGTCTTCCTCTATTTTCTCTCTGTATTCAACTGTTTTTTGTGCTTTTTTACCTTTTATTTTGATATATCTTTCATGCACTACTAACTTTCAAAATCTAAATTCAAAGCATAGAAATTGTCAATGATCTGCTCAAAGTAACAAATACTTCTAAAACTGATTTTATAGAAGTTTAAGATATTTTAACTCATCATATTACTGTAACAAAGAAAATACAAATAAAAGTGTTAAATGACTAATCAAAGAACAAAAACCCAAAATGTGATTGTTAAAGCTGAACATGATGCAAATGAAGCCTTTGTGAACAAGCCAAATACGTAGAAGTGACTCAAACTGTATAAAGAAATCAAAAAACAAATATCTGCCAAAAGACTAAATTTATGGTTACTCTCAAATTTTAGATCTTAGTTTCAAGCCATAATATGAATGATCAATAAATATTCAAACTGAGACGTAAATAAAACCACCAAGGCGGTGGTTAACACAAAGTTCAGATAATTAAGAAATGTCTGACTATAACAAAGCATCTTAAAACAATCGATGCTCAAAAACGATTTATAAAAAGAGTTTGATTTCTGATGAAATGAAATTTCGTTTGTTAAAAATTTTATTGTGAGAATCCAATTAAAGGTTTCATCAATTAACAGTTGAAATAAAGAAATACTGTGAACTACTGAAGTATTTTGACAATTACATCAAAATATAAATGTCTCAATGTTAAAATTAAAAAACAAAACGATAAAGATCAGAGCAGTGTACTAAGAAGAAATAAATATTTTTAAAGTTTCCACTAGTCAGAAAAAAAAAAAATGTTCACAATACTTGAACTAATGAAATTGTTTTTTTTTTGTGAATATTGTTATTTATGAATATTTAGTTCGCGTAGAAGATTATTATTTAACAAGAAAAAGTGTAAAAAACTTTAACTTGACTGCATGAAAACTTTTCTTAAAATTTTATATGGTGTTGTGGTCAATATTGCGAATCAATTGACACCCGTTTCATTGACGGAACATAAATAGACTTTCAAACTAAAATCCATCCATTTGGCTTGGCCGCTATCGGGTAAAAAGAGTATGGAATGTTTACAATATTTTGAACACCTTAGATTTGCATGCTTGTGACTCAGTTTGACTGTGCCAAGAGAGTTCAAGTCCTCGAATAGTACTGAATTCAAAATATAAAATATTATAATGGATTTGTGGATTACACTATTTTTCGCTGCTTTATATACTCATAGAAGCATGAAACATGAGGATGTTTTTTAGTTGTCATCCCTACATTCCAAAAAACTATTGGAAAAATTCTATCCAAAAGAAATCATTAAGCCGCAAAAAACGAACAGGACTTTATTTGCTGTAGAAACAACATCTTTCTCCCTTCTCACTTGCTCGTGAGTACCTTCTCCCTACACCATAGAATAGAAAGAAGGTACTCACAAACAGGTGAGTCGCGGAAAGATCAATCGTAATGGTTTAAAATGCACACCAATTTCATCTGTCTGTTACGCTATCACGGCAAAACTGTTGCACCGATTTCAGTGAAATTCGGTATGGAGGTACTTTGATTCTTGAAGAACATAGGCTCCTCTGTACCGCGAGTGAATTCATAAGCAAAAGCTAATTTCTTATAATTGCATTAGTTTGGCGATATGTCAATGCGTGTTAATAGTTAAAGTTATTCATAGCAAGTTGTTGTAAAAATGCTATATTAAACTACTGATAAAAAAAATCTGATCTAATGTGTTGAAGACGTCAACACTTTAGTTATAGTTAAATGACGTATGTGATGACGTAGCTTGCGAATCAAATCTATATTTGATTCCACCGTCATTGAAGTAAACAGGATTTGGTTGAAAACATCACACGAAAAGTCTTGTTATCATTAGGTCTTTAAGGTTAAATTTTGAAAATTATTTTTATTNATTACTATCGTTACTGAACTAATACGTATGACCTTAACCCTCTCCTGAGAAGAGACCCGAGCCCAGCAGTAGGACTTTATGGGTTGTTGATGATGATTGATGAAATGAACTAATAACATAAAATAATTTCGAAAAAAAATGATCACGGAAAACAACATTATGTATTAAAGACAGAAAAACAAGTGAGTTATTTATTTTAAAGGTTTAATAAACAAGCTTTTATCACTTGTTATTAAAAAAAATACTTTTGGTTTGATTTTCAGATATAGTAAGCCGCTATTTTGTTACGGCGGCCATTTTGGATTAATAATTACACCGATTATGTATAATTTCATTGTCATCAGAACTAAAGGGACATTTCAAATTTCAGCTATATCCGAAATAGGGAAGTGGATCAAACTTAACTTTGTCGTAAGATTTGATTACAGACGAACATCGGGTCAGGTGAAACTAAAATTAAAGCTTGCGAAATACACTGTAATTTAGCAATTAGTTGTATGTCTAGCAATATATTTTTGTGTATTTATAACACAATTATTTAAGTTAAAATTAAGTTTTATCTTAATATGCGACTAAGTGCCTTACTATTTCACTTACAAAATAGTTTTTAACTTTTCTTAGATAATTTTTATTTTATGTAAACTAAGGACATATTTTGGAAAGATATATATCTATGGATGGCTGTTCGTCAGTTTAAATGATAATGAAAGGAACGGGAATAACAAAAAAAAAGTTGTTCATTTACAAATAGGCTTGTCACCTTGTCGTTGAAAAAAAAAAACTTTTCATATGATGACTCAAAACAACACAAGCCAAGCTCACTTACCAATAGACACGCTGAAACAAATAATCTAATCAGCTCACGCTAGAAATAAAATATTGACTAAGAAACTTTAAATACTTCCCCACGTATATGAGCAGAGTTGCTAAAAAATTTGAAAAACGTCGGAAATCAGCTGCGTTTAAATTTGTGTAGGTGGTAGTTATTTAAAATCGCCCCACAAAACGTGATTTTCAGAGAAAACAGTAAAATTACATATATTGTTACTAAACTACTACCTAGAGGCCCAGCTTTTGAACTATCATGTTCCATTCGGAAACTTATCGTGAGTACCTAGCGTACTATTCCTTTAAATGTCAAGTGCAAACCTATGAATTCTCTGAGGTTTCGATCAGTTTGCACTGGCCGTGTACAGATACTGATTGCCTGCACTACCGGTTTTCTAATTTGTGCATAGTTTAGTTTCAGATAGTTAACCATAATTGGACGTATGGTCCAAAACCTCTCTTGATAGGAGACTCGTACCAAGCAGTCGGACATTATGGGTTATTGATGAACCATGATTGGCCTGTTCAGAATGACAGCCGCTGGCTTGCATTGCACTGATATTCATGCACTTTGTTCTAAATCATTTTGTCTGAAACCACTAACCAATTTATACTATTATTATAAAGAGGTAAAGTTTTTAACTTTGGTTGTATAGCTGTAGGTTCCTAGGTACTGATCCGATCCTGAAAATAAAATCCACTCCTAAATACTGTAGTGCCCACTTTGTTCATTGTTAATATTTTTAAATAAAGTCAAAGAAAAGCGGGTGATTAACGCCGAATGAATTGGACTAGTACCGTCATATGTATAAAGCAATAACAGCAGTGATTTCGAAGACAAATCTCGCTATCATAATTGTATAAACACTACAAAGAAAAAATTAACCTCATGAATTTATTTAATTCAGTGATAGACTTTCACCACAGGAAATGTTTAAAAGTATTGAGACGGGCGTCATTTCCAGACTATAAAATTGAGGTGTATAAAATTTATAGTTCAGTTTCCGAAAACGCCAATGCTTTAAAATACTTTAAGTACATAAGTTTTGAGGTTAACTCTAATTTTATTATCAATTTAGCGGATGAAGTTTTTTTTCATCATCGCTCTAAGTTTTAAATATCACCGGGATTAACAGGATTAAGATTCAATCGCGATCAGAAGTATTAAAAAAAAATGTTTTTGTTTTTCATTTTTTTTAATTTAGTTTCACCAGTCCCAATCAAACCCAGTCTGGTAAGTATTCAAATGTTGCAAGTTAAATTTGATCCACTTCCCGGTTTCCGATTAAGCTGAAATTTGAAATACTCGTGGTTCCACTTGCGTTTATGTCATTTCTCGCGGCAAAGTGGAGCTTACGTCTTTCCTCAAGAATCAAAGTATCTTCATACCAATCTTCACTGATATCGATGCAGCGGTTTAGTCGTGAAAGCGTAAAAGACAGATGTATGTACTATCAAATTTATATAAATAAAAACGAATAACTCAAAAGATTTCAGCGATTCATTTTTATTTCACATCATAACTTTCGATCGACCGCAAATTGGATAATTCTTTTTTTCTATGTGTTCCTTAATGTAGAACAAGGTTTGTATAGGCCAAAAGATAACCGCAAAAGGGTTTTTTATCCGTGACTGTATATCCACGGAAAACTGACGCAAGCTTAATTACTGAAATAAGTTTCACAAAAATTTTGAAAAAGACATATGAACGAAATATATGACGGTACGCAGTTGGCCGGGTCAGCTAGTTTATAATAAAACTATGGAAGAATACAACTATTTATTCATTCAACTATAATACAATTAGAATTATAAAGTCAAAGGTCAAACAAAGCGTGACTGCTCGTCTTTAGGTTCCTTATTCATTTTACTGTACACTTATAGTTTTTTGTAATTCATTAGAATTATATTTAGTACATTAGTGATCGTTGCGTGAAACGAAGCCCGAGCATCCGGTCAAATAGGTGTGTGAAATACCACGAGTCTATTTATAATTCCAACCGATTCTCTGAGGATGCGAATACCGAATTAAACTTGCCAGAAATATTCACTACTAAAACGAGCCCATTGGTATTGTAATTGTATTTTAGTAAAGGTCACTGAATCTGACAATAATATTCAACATGGTTAAAATACTGAATATTTGCAAATTCAATATTTTGGCATGTAAACAAGTATTTTCAACGTAACCTTTAATAGATTCATCTTCCGCGTGGCCTCTGAATATTCTGAGAGCTCAACATCAAAAGTCTCTCTTACATTGAATTTCAAAGGAAATTGCACCTTTCAAGAGAATACGACTGTGATCAATATTGATTCTTTATGTTCCTTGGTCAAACGAATATTAATGTAAGTCGCATTAGTATCTCGTTAGATTTGGATTTTAGGTTTTAAATTTTACTTCTAGACTCCATAAGGTACTTTATGTGTTAAAATAAATTAATATATTTTTGTTATGTACACTTACTGTGTAAATATATTTAGGCAGAGAGGTACCCTTAAATAATGTCATTTTTTTTATTCTTTGACATTTTCTTCAACAGGTACGTAAACAGTCCTAAACAAGAATGGAGCAGTTTGAATCGTTGTTGACGTGCTGTGTCTGTCTCGACCGGTACAGAAACCCGAAGCTCCTACCATGTCAGCACAGTTTCTGTATGGAACCCTGTATGGACGGTCTTGTCGATTACGTGAGGCGACAGGTATACAATTTTCCCTGTTTTAGAAAAAAATCATTATTGCTTGGAACGTATAGTTTTGGCTTGATGTTACGTAGCCTAAAAACCTTACTCGATGAATAGGTTATCCCATATAGTGCTGATATATAAATTTTGTATATATTGAATTATAATCTGTAATTATTGTGATTAGCATCTCTTATTAAACAAACTCTTGAGCTTCATATTATTGGTTACACAACAAATTTTGTAACATTTTAAAAATGTTAAATTTTTACAGGTCAAATGTCCAGAATGTCGGGCCGAACACCGAATTCCATATCAAGGAGTACAGGGCTTTCCAACAAATGTTACTCTTCAGCGTTTCTTAGAGCTACACGCTCAAATCGCTGGAGAGTTACCAGATCCCACTGCTGGGCAGATCATGGAAAGGTGCAATGTATGTTCAGAGAAAGCATACTGTGCCCTGTGCGCTCACTGTGACAAAAAAGTATGTGAAGACTGTAAAGCAGCACATATGGAAGTGTTACGTAGAGAAATTTCAAGAATTAATAATCAAGTACGACGTGGTATTAATAGGCTTCAAGATATTCTATTAGTAGTAGAACGAAATACTTCAAATCTTCAGTCAAACTGTGGAGCAGTTGCCGGAGAAGTTGATGAAATACATAAAAGATTAGCAAAAGCCCTTAAAGATAGAACTGATTTCTTAAGAAATGAAGTAGATCGATACTTAGCTACCGAGCTTAGAAACCTTACAAACTTGAAAGATAATTTAGAGTTAGAGTTAAGTAATATACAAAGCAACTGTGATCTCGCCGACAAATATATGAACGATGACGTGGAATGGGAAGATACTGAATTAGTAGATACTAAAGAAATTTTCCTAAAAACGGTTGAGTTTCTAAGAAACTTTGATTATGAAGCGGGTGACTATAATCGTAGAATACGGTTTATCATGACTCATGACCCTAATCAACTTGTTATGCATGTAGCAAGTTATGGTGAATTGAATATTACCCAACCTAATGCATATTCTGGAGGAATGCAGCAGAATCAAGGATTAACAAGATCTAAGAGTGACCACCGACTAGCTTCACAATTCCGTCAACAGGAAGAAGCTAAAGGCTGGCAGGAAAACGATGAGCCAATATTAGGTGGCCGTAAGTTTGGTGAACGTCGCCCACCACCACCGGAAAAGCATGCGAGAGATCCCTATGGTGCCACCGATGACTACAGCGGGTATGAGTCTGAACATAGACCAGCGCGATCAAGGTTCCGTTCACGATTTGTTAAGAGTCATTTAGATAATGATTCTGATTCTGAACAAACTGGTCGTTCAGTGAAAGCTGAACAAAAAGAAAAAGAGAAGGAAAAAGTGACTGATACTGAAGATGCTACTCGAGGACCTTTGAGTGGAATATTCAGACTAAGTGACTGCCCTCGAGTCATGCAGAGAATATTAGATGTTGACAGTGGAAAGAAAAAAGAAAAAAAAGAACCACCACCACCTCCAAAACCTGTTCAACCAACTCCTCAGCCCCGTCGCCCCCCACCCGCGCAAAGACAAGAAAGTGAAGATGAAATATCACGTCTTAAAAGACAGAACAAAGGTGCAGCCTCATCCCAAGAACCCGAACGTGCACCAACACGTGCCGTTGAAGAAGAACGTACTACTGTAAATCGCAAACCACCTACACCGGCACGGGAGGTGAGTTGGGAAGACGAAAGAGAGTGAAAAAAATTGGCAGCTGTACAACGTAGAATGTAGAAACATCATCGATACTAACCAGATAAATCGCGAGAAAACTAACGGCATTCCATAAAATACACTCCACGTTTAACTCATACACACATAAACAACACAAAACAAAAACTTTAGTCTACCTACCGTTATGGTGTCCATACCGATTTACATATAATTTCTCAGGCGTCCAGTGATGGTGATACCGATGATGAATCTGTCGGGTCTCTGCAGAGAAACCAACGTAAAACTGCTCCTGTAGTAACGAAACCAGCAGCGACTCCTAGGAGACCTTCTGCATCTGAGGTCCCAACACCACACCGAGCTGCTGCTCGTGCGCCTAGTACGGAATCAAGCGCATCAACAGAGAGTTCCGGCTCGGCGGTAAAACACACAGGTGCTATTCTTTCCATCGCAGAATTAAAAGCAAAATACGCAAATAGTACGCCACTATCAAAAACTGGGAATCGTTTCAATTCCACAGGAAACGAGAGAACAACGCCGGCGGCTACGAACGGTACAACTGGTGGCGCGCAACGAGTCCAGAGCCGTTTCATTGGCTCTCAACGACCAACACCAGCGCCGGCACCCGCCGAGCCGGTGCACGAAGACTCCGATTCAAGTTCCGAAGAAGAAACCGATTCGTCAGAGGAGAGCGATGAGGAGCCTGTAACGCAAAGAAAGCCCGAGAGCCAGGCGATGGCTCGCAGTGACATTGGCCCCCTTCTTGCACGTAGTACAAATGCACGCAATGACGCTATTGAGAATAAAACGAAAGAAACACCCACGCAGTCACGCTATCGTACGAGACAAGCATCTCAGACTGAGGAAGAACCTGCACCTAGATATGGTTCATCTTCTGGTGGATCTTCGTATAGCAACCGCTATGGAAGTAAGCCAAGAGAGCCTGAACGAGAGTTAGAGACCCAGTCTTCTATAGACGATGAAACTAAGTATCCTACAGCTAGATCAAGGTACCTCGCCCTGAAAGAGCGTCGAAACCGTCTCGCTAGAAGTAAGAGCAGTCACACTGGTTTTGGCGTGGCAGATGACGATGATCAGGACGATCCGGTATCGCCGACGACAGCATCTCCCTCTGCGTATCTTGCGGCTCGATACGGCTCCGGTACTGGTGGCTCAGAGTTGTCTCGTAGCCGTTCTTCGCATGCCCTAAAGTCTCGAGAAAACTCACCTGAACGGCCTTCTACTGGTGAAAAAGATGGAGCAGCACTCAGTTCCTGGGCTAGATACTTAAAAAATAAATACGGGTCTCGGGGTAAGGACCGGGATCCTAGTAGTACATCGTCAACCACGTCCCGTCGCTTGTCTCTCGGGCTACCTTTACGTTCAGCAAATGAGCTTGCCAGTTCTGATGATGATTCAAAAAACGCGGCAGGCTCCCCCATCTCCCCTACGGCGGCTACAGCAGCGGTAGCAGGTTAGAATAAGGAGTGGCGTGTAAATAGTGTTATGCTTAGGTTTGGATACTTATTTTTATAGAACTCTCATATTCTATTACTAATCAAATTCCTTGACAATAGGTTTCGCAGCAGCCGGTTCCTCCCCTAGGAGCCAGTACATGCAGAAACGCCGTTTACAATTCAGCGTGGGGAGTCGGGGGAGCGAACCCGGATGCTTTACATGGCCTCGTGGTATCGCTGTGGGCCCTGACAACACAATGGTCGTGGCTGATTCATCTAACCACAGAGTGCAGGTAATATTTAATAAGACTTTCGTGTTTTGACATGAAATGACCTGTTCACAAAAATTTCAATGGTCTTTCAGAGTACATCTCAGTCTTTCAGATCATATCGCAAAATACATGATCTTTACTTATCTTATTGAATGAGTCTTATATTTATGTACGTATGTACAAATTCGAACTTACCATTCGGTCTTCATTCGAAAGCTATGCACCACGTTATAATATTCAAAGATGAATTAATATTTTTTGGATAGATAAGTTTATCTAGATTCTGAGTTATACTATGGGTGAAATTGGGCGAAGCTTAAGTTTAGAAAAATGCTTGTAACGACTTACAATATGTTTATAAAGTTTATAAAGCATAAACGTGTTTCCAAATATAAACGATATTAAAGATGTTGAACGAACGCTGATATCATCATTCTGGCATATGGTCAAACAAAAATAATTTCAGCTCATTTCATGGGAAAAAAACAGTTTTGCCAGATGATGTTTTTTTCCATGAAAGGAACTAAAATTACTTTCGCTTGTTCCAATGTTGTTAATGTATCACCAGCAATGTTCTCAAAATTCAATTAATGTATTTCATCTAGTTAAGATGTGATACTGGCTGAAATATTCTCAAAATTTTAGGAGTACACTAAAATATTTGAGTTATGCCTTTTGGTATTTAATAAAATATTCTTTCAACCATTCCATCCATACCATACTAACAATAATATTTATAATCCGATATTTATAGACTTCATGTACCTTTGAGTCAAATCTTATTTGTTATCTTTGATTATACTAATAATTTTGTATTTGAAACGAAATTCTTTGAAAATTCTACAACATTTTCGTTTTTACTCTAGGTGTTCGACTCCAACGGTATATTCGTGAAAGAATTCGGTCAGTACGGTAGCGGTGAAGGCGAATTCGACTGTCTCGCTGGCGTGGCTGTCAATCGCATTGGACAATATATCATAGCAGACAGATACAACCATCGTATACAAGTAAGAAAAACATAACTGTGGTCTGTGGTTGTCTGGAAGAGATCGCCTTGAGCGATAAGACCGCCTATTCTATCGTTTGCATATTTGTGACTCATCCTCAGTTTTAACTTTGTAATTTTGCCTGTATACAATAAAGATATATAAGTCAATAAATAAATAAAATAAAATATCACAGTTGCATTGATATATGCAAAATCTATAGTTATAAAAGGTTTTGTTTTACAAGACCTTTAAAAATTTAATTTGCATTTAGGCCTTTGGAGTTCCTTTCAGAATTACACTCGCTAACGAATTGCTAAAGCTTAATATACTTGAATTAAAATAAAATATGACCTTAGCTCCATTCCTACACATAAAAATAAGTGGTAGGAGATGCTAAAGAGAAGCAGGCCATTGCCTCACTGACCACACAAATAACGTGGTTTCTTTTAAGTGAAAAATTAGAAAATAATATTTCGTCTTTATCAACAGCCTTTAACTGTCTATTATTAGACATAGACAATTCTCTAGAAATTACAGATTTTCTTATTTTTATTCTTGAAATCAAATTACTATACTATTTGCTATACAAATATTGCCAAAATGACATTTATAAACAAGGAAAATAACAAGATTTTTTTCTATTAAATTGAAACCGCACTGCGTAAAACTTTTGATAAAGTTTATTTACCCTGTTTAGTCACCTGGGGCATCGTTACGATTCTATTAACATCTCATTCATTAAAATTGCTTCAGAAGTTTAAGCGCTATTTTAGAACATGCAAACACACATATACTGTCAGAGCTATTATACACACCTATGTATATATATATATACATAGGTGTATATATATATATATATATATATATATATATACT